>JARK01001715.1:168511-190102 GCA_000688135.1 Ancylostoma ceylanicum | reverse complement strand
CCTTCCCCCTCCCGAGAACGGGTCGCCGAATTTCCCAAATTACTTTACAAAAAATAAAAATATTGCACCAGTGTGTAATTGTTAATTTTTCTATTATTTTTTAAATATTTATTAATTTTTAGTTTTAATATTGTGCTGTCGTGAAGCCTCATATGGTCGTATCTTCTTTTTCAGTGTTCGATGAGAGCTTCCGGGTTAGTATTTACTCCAGTAAGCTTTCGGCGCTTAGCGCCTTCCTCAGACCTTAATACATACAATACAATACACTACGTCATAAATATTAACAGTTGTTAACGTGCGTGACCGACCGAGAATGATGGAAAGAGGAGCAAATGTGAATGTATAGCAAGTATGTGCAGTATCAGGTGTTATCTAAGGACAGCGCACTTATACTTAACGTTACTACTCCTAAGATGTTAGAGCGATTGTAGTCAAGCAATTAGTTTAAGCGCCTCAGCAAGCTCTTCCCTATTATTAATCTCCGTCTGATACTGCTTGGTTTCACGAGCCTCCATGATCTTTTTATGAAGGGTGTTCTCGATATGAAGGTGTAACACAACTACTTCAAATTCCGGTGCAGGATCGCGGGTGTGTACCGTCGTGCGGTGCCTGGAGTATTTTTAGTATTTAAATTATTTTTATATATGTTGTGCTACTATTAATTATTGTATTATTTTTTTTAATAGTGCCATCATTTACATTGTCAGTCCTGTTCCCCAAAACGGCGGGGACCCTAATTTTTTCAACCACTCCCCCCCCCCTCCCTAAAAGGTGCCTATCGATTTTGGGCTTTCACAACTGAGAGCCGTGTCGGTCACCGATGTTGGCGACTGGCCGTTGCAGACGTAGACTCATCAACGCAGGATGCTACACCCTGCGTGGGTCATAGCGGCAACCGTACTGCGTGCTTCCTGAGTGCACTGAAAGCGCGCTTCCATCGACGCTCGTTGTAAAAAGGCGGCGAGAATGGGGTCAGGGAGGGGACCACGATATTGGTCGGAGGCTTCTGCCTGAAAGCACAGGCTAAAACGTAACCTAAGCCTATGCATAAACCCAAAGTTATGCCTCAGCATAAGTATGCGTGCGCTCTTCCCAACGCGTTTTTCCCCATTTGTCAGCTAGCTCGGCTGGTAGTACACACGTCTTTACTACTGATTCAACCTTGGTTCTTTTGCTCGCACCACCTCACATCCGTGAAGCAGGCCGCCCAAAGTGGTTGACGCGATGGTGTAGACAAATACTGCAATGTACGAAGTGTATCCAAATGGGTCCTTTCGCACTCTCATCCATCAGGACCTACGCGCTAGGCTTGGGAACGTATTGGCGCAGCAACAGAACTACACCTCAACAGTGTTTCTTAGGGCGATGCCACGGAAGAAACCAGTATCAAATCTGCTTTACATCATACCCACGTGCTTCAGTCCAATAAATTTCGTTCAGAAAAACGAGTAGTGCTTTCAAATGGGCTCTCCGTTTGAACATTTTGGAAACTCTTACAAAGGGTAAGTTCTTGCTATTGATTTGTGTGACCATCTCGAACTCAAGTGCCATTGATAACCCTACTTCGTAATGCAGTTTACTAACAGTCTTTTCCAGCTTACGATTCGATGAGGCCGAGTTTGGCGAAGTTTTTATCTCATTCATTGAACACTGAAGAAAATCGAAGCGAAGAGGTAATTATAGAAAACGTTAAAACATGCACTATTCCTTTTTCATGAGCCCAAAAACATCAAAAAATGTTGTTGGCTGAAAACTAGCATAGTGGAGGGGGGGGGGGGGTTATTTGATATGCTGAACACGAGTAGCGTACCCATTTTGCATACTAACACCATTTTACGGTAGATAAGCATAATTTAGATAAGGTATATCACAAAATCTTTTGAGGTTTCGCATAGGTAAGTCATCTGAGGTGCTGAACTCGACAGTCAGCATCGCAGCACTGTCGTTTTCATCGCGAAATCGGCGTTTCCCTTGAATTTTGCACCGTTATCTTAGCCTAATCCTGGGGGTTTCGGTACAAAATGGATACGATATTCGTGTTCAACACCTTAGACAACCCCGCTCCCTGAGACAACCCTACTCCGCAAAGTTTCAGCTGAAAAATTTTCCCAGTTTTTGAGCCCGTAAAATTGGAATAGTGCTATCCGGATCCTTCTCACAGGACGCTGAGAAAGCTGAGGCGTTCGCTGAATATCTACTAATGATAATGGACTTGGTGAAAGCTATTATGTGTATTTGCGAGAGTGAGATCATCCATCGGTTAGTTTCTTTAACTGTTTGCTTTGATGCCTCAATACTATTAGGGTGTTAAGTTGGAAATGCGCGTTTTTGCATTGAACAAATTATTTTTTAAAAACAAAGCTTCAACACCCCAGTCTGAGTTTAATGCAGAATTAGTATTGTTGAACCTTCGACATCTTCCATAAAAATTATGAGCGCTCTACTGTGGAATGTCGCAGCGCCGTGACCTGAAGTAGCGACACACTCAAAGTTTGGTATCGTCACAGTTTTGGAATTTTTCTCTTCCATGTAAGCCCTAAACGACGCAAGTAAGTGGTCATCTGATAGCGCAAAGTCTGGGCTATTAGGCGGTCCTAAGTGTGGTTCCCGATTCCAGATTTGAAGAACAGGGCAGTCGAGGAATCGATTTTCAGTCACAATTCCGGTTCAGTTACCCAAGTTCGGGGCCATTTTCGAGTAATCCATTCTCTCATGGATTCAGCTCTGTAATACGGCAAAAATTCTCTTAATTCTTTATATGGTCTGCGGTGGTGCTCAGCGGCAGTTTAACACTCTTTTACTACATAAAACAATCGAACGGAAATTCTGAAATTTTGGTCGGTCTCTTTATAAATTCCTCTAAAAAATAAACAATGAAAGGATGTTCGACAACTCACATGCGAAAAAATTCTCCATGATTTGCTCTTTCAGGTGATATCAAAAGTTTGACAGAAAACATTTGGCAACACGTTCATAATGACGTCGAAACTTCAGCGCGCATTTCCAACTTAACACCCTAATATATGCTCATAACTGGAAATTTACTTATTTTAGAGTCTATAAAGAGTCTCTTAATTATGCAAATGGCACTTCATTTGAAGCAGATGCGCTATGTTCAGAAGACGAGGATATAGACAGCAACGTGTTACAGTGCTATGATATTCTTAAAAGAAAGGTTGTTCTAGTGGTGGTTGGTTATTGTTCCGCTAATCTACCTATCCAACTCTAGGTTCTGGAAGTGTTTCACTCTATCTGCACTTTTTCTGTGCCTGGTCCCAATGGTAGCACAGTGCGGGGTGCTCTTCGATATCTTTGGCGGCCTGCTGAAGTTGACCAGGAGTTATTTTGGTAATAGCTCCTTCAGTCTATGTAACTTTCTCAGTGATTCAGAGAATCTTTGGCAAAGTGTTCCACACCTCGTGTTCTTTTTCGTTTTTCAACGTAACCACACTGCTGAAAGCTGTCATCATTTCCGATAAGAGGAAGTACAGATTGGTAGCGACAGCCGTGTGGTTTAACATAGCGGAGGGGACAAGAGATTGTTCAGGACGCATATCGACGTAGAATCAGTGGAATTTCAGCACTATTGCTTCTACAATCATCAAACTCATGGAGCACCCTAAGTTCGGTAAAAAATCCGCGAAAGACCAAACAGAGCTTCGTGAATTGTTCATGATTTTGCGCTCCATATGTGTTGGCTTCAACCTACACAAAGGTGACTGGTTTTTAAGCCTTCAGTTTTTTTTTTTACTTCTCCGCCTCGATAAAGAACATTTCACTGAAATCAAGCGTCGTTAATTACACATGTTTTTTTTTCTTTTGCATGTACAGTGAACTCCAAACGGCGGTAAACAAGGGGCGCGACCGCGGTAGGGTACTCTGGTTGTCTGCTGCACCGAAACAATGGGCCTGCTGGGCAGAAACACGGTAGAACACCTATACGTCGTGATTTCCCGCTGCCTCAAGAGGTGCAGCAGACAGCCAGAGTGCCCGCGCCGCGGTCCCGCCCCGTGTCTACTGCCGTTTGGAGTTCACTGTACATACCTGAACTCATCAAGTTCAAAGACCTCTAGTTCAGTTGTTGCACGCTTGTTCGTATCCGCAACTATGGATCTGGAACATCTCAAGAACTCGAGCATGACAGAAAAATTTCCTTTTATTGCAGCCTTGAAATCAGTGTCGGTAGATGGTTGGTTCTGTTTTTCTCTTGGAAAAAGTCGTTTTCCTTGACTACAGGAATTGATAACTTTATTTATCTCAGGTGATCTGGACCACCTGTTTTACTACATCTACTACTTCACGTTGGACTCTCTTCATCGCAATTTCTTATCTTGCACGACCAGTCCACATATTCCTCGACCGTACATCCTTTTTATTGAATCGATGGCTGACATTGCGCCGGAAATTTTTGCAGAAAACATTGCTCCTTTGATTCCTCTTCTAGACTTTGATGTGAGGTTAATAACAAGGTGAGCTCTGCAGTCAGCTCTTTAGATCGTTTATTTCTAGCCACATACGCTGCGGAGTAGCATATTATCTGCGTTCTGTAAAGTGCTCATGTCGGATATCGAAAAAACCAGATTCTCTGTTGCTAATCAGGACATGGCAGTAATTCGTGAAAGAATGATGGAGGAAATCAAGGTGCAGATGTTAGAGTAGCCCTCGTATTTGTAGTGCAGAACTCGTGAGTATCTCTTGTTTAGCTGCATCTTTCTGACACCGCCTTACAAGTGCGTTCCAAAGCCGTTGGTTACTGCGTAGAAGTCGCACAGTGTGGAAAAGTTCCAGGGATTTCTTTGAGAAAAGGACTGGTAAATGCAGTTGGTGGGTTTAGCTCGGTAGACATTTTATTATGTGTAGACCATGTTGGACATTTTTTTCAACGAATGCGATTATTAGATGCCGCTCTGAGGGCGGGGTTTCCGTTTGTTTTTCCTTTTGTAACGGTGGGATTTTTTCTTCGCATTCTCCTCACCTTCAATAGTTAGTCGTACTTCCCACATATTTCATGTTTTTTTATGGTTTCCAGTTAGCGATTGTTAAACAGTCACCGTTATTTCTTGATGTCCTAATCATGCAAGTAATCAGCCAGCTACTGTGGAATAGGAAGTTGACACATAGGTTTGGCAGTTGCTATTGAGCTGTGGCCTTTCATCGACCAGACCCTGTCAGGCATCTCGGTCAGCGCTACAGCAGTGGCGAAGAGCTAGTTCATGTGGAGCGCCAGAAGACTCCATGAAATCTGTGTTTCTAGAATAGGGTTCCTCCATTTTTGTGGTTTTTAGTAAACAGTTGAAAGCGATATGAAAAGAACTGTCTCCGACGTGAAGAAGAAAATTTCGACAAATTCCAAACTTGCTAATTTATGCTTGTCATTGCAGCTGAACGACTCACTGAAAAAATGGCGAATATTAGAAGATCGGCTATCAGATTCTTCAAATACTACCTCATTAACAATCCCTATGGTGGGAATGTGAGTTGACTTTCTCGTGTTGAGCATTTTATCTTTACTATATACACCAACTAAGTTCATAAATCAATCTTAAACTGCACTTTTCTTCATGAAAACTCATAAGCGAAGTGACTGTTGGTGCGTTTTCAGTTGTGCCGCTCTCATTTGTTTTCCGAGTACCAGAGACTACGTCAATCTCGTGAAGCATTGGAGCAGCATGGTACGTATGCAAAAGTTTCAGCACGCGATCAGTTCAACGCAAACTTGGTTCTCACTGAGGTAATTCAGTGTAGAACGATAGGAATCGAATACTCGTGCATATGTGCAAAATTACAGAAGTTCTGTCATTGCAGCAAGTAGTAGAGGTGTAAATATCAATCCCCAGCCAAGCATGTCGTTCTCCCCTTTTCTCCAAATTCTCTTCATTTTTCTCGTCCTGCTGAAACTGCCTACTTTGTCTAGTTGGAATGGGCTTACTCATTATTCGAAGCAGTTTTATAGGTCTGGTGGTCATAAGCCCAGGCTTCTCCCCAAAATTGGTAGTGAGCAATGGCAGAAGCAGGGAGCGCGGGTGGAGGTGGAGGGTGCTTCCCACCTACAGTAGCGAGCAAAAAGATTGCAACTTTTGGTTTTTAGTCTGTAACTTCGTTCAAAGCAAAGCCTGGAGGTTCAAATTTTTATGGAAATTGTAGATACTCATGCGGGTTCGAAATAAGTTAAAACTCCTCATTCCATCAGCTTCACATTTTTTAAGAAAAATTTTTCTTGCAGAGGTCGAAATCTGTAATTTGACACAGTCCGCAATGCCTCACGAAATGACGTCTGTCGTTGATATCTGGCCTGGAATCGCTTTCATATAGGAGAGTTGACCCGTTTATACTAGAAAACGCGCATGCACTGACCACTGGTTCACATCTGCGAAGACTATGTGAGCTTAATTCAGCAGTGGTCCTCCGTGGATGTTCCTGCCACATTGGCTCCCTCTATCAGCTCTGTTAAGAAGAGGAAGATGCTGCTGACACTTCTATAAGTTTAGTTGAAGCTGTTATGTTCTAATACATTTCATTGCTCCCTCATAATTTTCGAAATGTTCCGGCTGGTTGTAATGAAGCCAATTGCGTACAACATAGGAAATAAGTTTTGGAATTTTTCCTGTCTCGGGGAGGAAGGTACCTCAACGGTTCCATGAGTGGTAAAGATCCTCCAGGATTACTATAATATTGCCGTGTATATGACAGTTCATGCCGCATNTGTTCCGGCTGGTTGTAATGAAGCCAATTGCGTACAACATAGGAAATAAGTTTTGGAATTTTTCCTGTCTCGGGGAGGAAGGTATTTCAACGGTTCCATGAGTGGTAAAGATCCTGCAGGATTACTATAATATTGCCGTGTATATTACAGTTCATGCCGCCATGGATTTGATGAGGTAGGTCCTACAAAGCTGCAATGAACTTTACGAGACAACACCGAATTGGGATACTGTTACCTGTCACTGTGAAAACCGGCTTATTCGGGTTGAACTCGATGGAGCAAAATGAATTAGGCATTTTCAGAGCAAAAAGCCCTAGACGAAGCGTGAAAACTAGTGCGTGGAGGAAGGGAGCACTCGTACGCGTGCTAGTGAACTGCACTTCTCACTTAGAGTAACCCTGTTTCGAAAAACCCAACAGCGTATGAACTGTCATATACACGGCAATATTCTAGCAATCATGGGGGATCTTTTTCACTCATGGGTTCGTTGAGGTACATCCCTCCGCGAGGTAGAAAAAATTTCAAAACTTATTCTGCACCATGTGCACAATTGGCTTCATTGCAACCAGCCGGAATATTTCGGAATTATGAGTGAGCAATGAACTGCATTAGAACCGAGCACCTGCAGCCATATTTATAGAAGCATCAGCAGCATGCTTCTCTTTTGAACAGAGGTAATAGAGGGAGCCAATGTGACTGGAGCATCAATGGAGTGCCACTGCTGAATTAGGCTCACACAGTCTTCGCAGATGTGTACCAGTGGTCAGTGCATGCATATTTCCTAGCATAAACGGGTCAAAACTGCTCTATGGAAGCGATTCCAAACCAGATCTCGACGATCTACGTCATTTTGTGAGACATTGCGGACTGTGTCAAAATACAGATTTCGACCACTGCGAGAAAAAATTTTCCTAAAAAATGTGAAATCGATGGAATAAGGAGTTTTTTACTGGTTTCAAACTCGCATGAGTATCTACAACTTCCATGAAAATTTGAACCTCCAGGCTTTGCTTTGAATGAAGTTACAGGTTAAAAACCAAAAGTTGCAATCTTTTTGCTCGCTACTGTACTTATCTTTCCCCAAAAATTTTTGCTATTTTTTTTTCAAGTAATTCATAGAGTAGAAACTCTGCATTAGCTTTTTTTTATTTCTCATATTCTCCAAATTCTGGACTGAATTGCCAGTGGGGCTGCTTGAAAATCGCCCAATAACTAAGGACTGTAGATAAATATGGGATTGTAGATGTTGTCATGAGGTCTGAGGAAAGTTATAGATTTTTGAAAAAAAAAATCCGACCCAATTTTAGCCCCCGTCTAATATTTTGTCATGTTCCAGATCCATGTTCCAGATGATAATATCAAGCACATTGCGGAACAGTTCTTCAATTCTGTTTCGGGTGAACTTCGAGTTATTTTGGTGCGACTCATCGAAGAACATCGTTGCATCCAACGCTGTGATCCAGAGCTTGAAAACGTGTCGCTAGAAGAGTAAGTGTTGCTAAGCAGTTCTTTGATGTGAACCATTGTGTTTATCAGCATTGGTATTTTCGCTGGCATTTATTTTCAATTCGGTTTTGCAGTGTTGCGTTTTCATGTTCCTCCAAAAATGTTTTGCAGTGTTATGCCGTTGGTTTTTAATCAATTATTCTTCGCAGACTCAGTTGAGATTGCATTGGAAACGTTCGTGAAATTATTTTACCTTGGGAGGCTCAATAACATTGACTCGTGAGTTCGTTTTCATAATTCTATTCCATTAACGTCATGGAACGCAGCACTTTATACATCGTGGCTCACAAGTTCTGGTGGAAATTAGGCACTTTATACCTTTTTCCTTAGTAGCAGGGGTATCTTTCCTTTGTTTCACCACCTTTGGGTTTCGCCTTTCATTATTGTCTCCAATCTTTCCTACTTCAGCATTGATCGGACTCATATCATACTCTCGCATGCATCCATCTTTAATATTTCCAAGAGTTGATTTTTTTTTGGTTAGAAGAATTTTATCGGATGTAATGTTGGTTTGTCACAGGCTGGCAACCAGCAACAACAGAGTTCTTAAATGCAGTGGTCCACCTTATACCCATGTTTGGGCTATAAAAATATTACTGTACATTATAAGGCTTCGCATGGTCCTGGAGTCTGACTCTTTAACTTCTGATCTATTGATAACAAGGCTTGATGTCGCAAAGGTCTTTATAATGTATGTATGAAGTTTAGAGAACAATCCGAGGAGAAGATCATGGACTCCTTAATGGTTGAGCTTCGTCGAAGATTCTTGGATGCGACAACAGAACTTTTTGGTGGTTATGATGAAAATGATAACGTTGTTGCTAGTTCAGCGCCAAACTCACCGAGTGGGAGAGATCACCTTGATCGAGAGCTTACTTTTCTGGAGGTATTTTTTTTCTCTAAAAATTTCACTGAATCCTGCTCCGAACTCATTCAAAACATACTAGGAGATTGGATCTGGTCTGAGCCACCGGTCAAACGTATAGTCATTCCAAATAATACTTGCCTACCGCTAAACTGTGCGTCGACTGAGCCACGTCGCAGCACGTATGATAATACATAGGAGGCGCGGCGCGGCTTAGCAGGCGGGCGGTGGATGTCGGAAGCAATTATTTTTTGGAACGACTGTATGTTTGCTATCATTGCCAGTCGTGATCCGAACTGGCAGCTGTTTAGAGATTAGAGCTGTCAGGAACTTGCTAATGATATCTATGTGGGCCCTTTGTTGCCATTTGGCGATCTTTATAGATATGTATAAACTTCTGTTTGAGTTCAGTATATTCATAGTTTATTCCAAGTTATATGTTGTTGCCCTACAAGAATTCCGAAAATATAAATTAGAAAGAAGCTTATGATCTTTGACTTGACAAAGTTTAGCAATCTAGTGCTATAAACAAGGAAAAAAGGAAAACTACATAATTCATTGCGTGCATTTCGATACATAAAGGTATCCTGGGCTCACTATTGCAAGGATTAAGTGTACGGCTTTTTTCCATGTGCACATCTTTCAGGATGCCTTCATTTTACATGACCAGATGTCCAAGTTGCTTTGCGAAGTCGTAAGAAACGTTGCAGGAAAGGATGTGGCCGACGTTCGTGAAGCAGCAGATTTCCTCATTACTTGCTGCCGCTTTTCGATACGGTAGTTCATCTCTTGCCATGTTGCCCATTTAGTTCTCTCAAAAATGAGCCTACCTCACTAGTCCTATTCATGATATTGCCACTCCCAGGGGATCAGAAGCTGCTTTATTGGAGCTGTATCGAAAAGTTGAGGACATTTCTGAAGAGTCGAAAATGGAGGTTGTGAGGAACATTGGATCTCTTTTTGTGGCGAGAAAAACGTAAGCATAGTTATTCCTACTTCAGTTTCTGACTTTAGAATATTATCTGGCTAGCCTTTACGAAAGTTTTGGTTCCGTTTTTGAAAAAAAAGCCTCTTTACGCTGCTCAAAAGATTAGGGAATTCTCTGTGGAACTTTGGAAGGACCAAGGACCTGAGGTGTTCTCACCATTTTTATTTTTCGGTGCTTAAACTTTCCATAAAAGATTTAACTCAATTTTTTGTGAGCGTTTCAAAGTTCAAATAATCTACGGATACGGTTTGTCACTTGGAAATAAAGGAGCATCGTTTTCAGAGATGGCGAAGTAGATGTGCCTAACACTGCACTCTGGTTGTTGAAACGTCTAAAACAGTCGGATGAGGTGTGATTACCTGAATTTACTAAAGTCAGAATTCCAAAAGTCCACCTGATCTTCGTATTTGGGGTCGTTATGTTGTTAGTTTTTTTGGAACGGGCCCAATATAGTACTCATGATTCCCTGCAAACGAGCAAAACCCGTTCTTGTGTACCTTGCTCTAGACGCGTCGAGGTTACCTGGGGTAAACGCGCTAACGCCAGCGCTAACCATGTGTGAACCTGGGTTCATTTTGTGGCATTGACACGTTTACCCTGAGTAATCTCGAAGGCGCAGGCGGCCCCCTATCTCTGAGAGGGTTAGGGCAGGGTCCATGTGGGTTGCGAAGTTCACTCCACGCTCGCCAATACAGTGATGTTCCATCGTGCGCCATACTTTACATACCCTCCAGTTGGTGGTCCTATTCAGCTGGTATTTTCCTAATTATAAATTGGCAGACGTCTTATACCAATCCCTTCACACTATAAAAATACGGAACCTAGTGTGGACAACACGCCATCGAGAGTCTGTTTGCTGTGATTTCTAAGCGTCATTGCTATCCGGCTGGAGTGTCATCTACGCTTTTCCGAGTGAGGTTTCTTCCTACTTTCTCACGTGAAATCTCTATAAATGTGTTACTCCTAGAGAGGAATGAGATACATGTTTAATATTGTTTTCCTAGATTCTGGAAACAGGAAGCGCTGAGGATAGAGTCCTGGTAATGAAGGGTCTGGCGATTCTAGCCATGTAAGTTTTTATGATTCCTTTATTGGTGATCTGCTTAGTACTGTGTCTGTGTTCTAGAGCAAACAGAGCGGCCATGCGAGAACATCTACGTGACTTCCAAAAGTACCTTCGATGTTCCGACGTTGTGTTGGCTTGTGAAGCACTTAGAGCGTTGTCCAACCTTATCCCTATCCGAAATGTGAGTTCTTTCTTATAGTGGACTGTTTGCCAGGAAAGTGATCAATGAAATCTGAGAGAAACCCTGATCAGGGATCTGGCTCGGAAAGTTACCGTCTTCGAGTTTTTGATTCGTTGTTTTCTGACGTGGAGAAGCTTCTCTTCAAAGGTGAGTTTACCCTCTGCAATATATAGCCGTGTTCGAACACCGACTCTCTGTTTGAAGTTCTACTCTCTGATGATGATACTCCTGCTGCCACCTGTTGGTACATTTGTGCGAGAAACGCTGTTCGTTTGTTATTCGCGCAATCTAGTGAAGTAGATTATGTTATATCACGTGTCCTTGGCAAGGTAATATCTTTTCCTCTGTCTATTCATTATTTTATTTCTTTAATTCAGGCTATTTGGTATGCGAAGAAAGCTGCAGATCTTCTTATTGCTTATGAAAGGATTGAAAAAAGTCAGAGTGAAGCGGATGGAAAAAGGCGGTTCGCGTTAATTAACTTGCAACGTTAATTTTAGTTTCGTGAGCCTGTTAGCTCAGAAAGTGCGTCTGAGGAATTGTCTGCAATTACGGCTGCAGCATGGTATCAGCTGGCAAAACAGCTGATTCGATTCATACTTTCCTCTGTAAATTCTAATACATACATACGTCCTGCTGCCACTTGGTGGATTCTCCTACCAAATGCATCCTGTGGCATCGTCTCATTAATCGAACCAGTAATCAGCTGGCTGACACAGTACTGCGGCCCTAATTGCAGGCAAGGTCTCGAATGCATCCATTATTTGAACAGACTATATTTTCTAGAATGTATTGGAGATCAAAGTGGCAAAGAGGAATGGAGCGGACACTGATGCTCATTGGGGAGGTGAGGAATTTTGTAAATGTGCTGCACCAAGTTTCCAAAAGGCTGTGGTATGCATGAAACAAAGGCGGCAAAATAAGGCCAATCGGTAGTCGCTTGACTTTTTGCTGAGAGAACCAGGGAAAACAACAAATTCTGGCCCTTCTATATGGAACCATTTGCATACATACTTCTAGAATAAGAGCGAAATTACAAGATCCAAGGAATACAGATCAGCTTTTGTGCAGAGAGCGTTCAAATCTATACTGGTTTCCACCACGTAGGCATAGACTTGCTTCTGTAAAGGTGCTTTACAGGTTGTTGAAGGTCTACTACTACACATCAGCGGTTCATTCAGAGATGAACTGAAGCGAGTGGCAGAGTTGACTGAAGCTGTGAGAAAGGTATCAATAAATTAGCTTATTAGGCAACACCTTTTCCAAAGCGAAGCTTGTTTTATTAAAGAAGCGCTACTTTAGAACGACGACGAAATATATGAGGATTATGGAAGTTTTGACGAAAATCGCTCCGAAGTTGAAACGGATTTTGCCTATGAAGGAGGTTTATTCAAACTGAGACCAACCAATGACGGGGATATTGAGGTCTTAGCAACGATTCGTGGGGATAAGCTCACTGCTAGAGTTAAGCAAGAGATTTTCGATGACGGGGGTGAGGGCAGTGCGGTACATAACCATGAGAAACAGCAGAATCCAAGCACAGATGAGTCAGAGGAGGAAAAGGTCCCAACAAACCGTGAGTTGTTATTTAGAGCTTTTTATTCTCGTACTGTGATTTGTAGTCTTCATTTCATATTTGTAGCCACTACGGTTGACGATCTTATCCGAACACACCTTTCCACGCTGCTTGATTCTTCCTTACTACAACCAGATAGCACCCTGGGTGTATGTCTCTCTTTCGTCGTTTCATGCATGAGGACTGCTAAGTATTCGAAAGCGATCCGTGATGCTGCCACGAGAACGTTCTCGAAATTTTTGTTGATCAGGTTGGTCGAGCTGTTGATTCTTTACTCCTCCCGGAAAACTACTAAGATCTTCAATAAATTTGAAGAGTTATGTGTGGTAAACTCGTCCAAAAGCTCTATTGAAGCCCTCACCTGGCAGAACGCGGAGCTTCGTTTTTGTTCACGGTTCTGTGTTGTGACGAAGAACCGCATATGCGAGAGTATCTACTAGCTAGTGGAGTTGATCTGTTGCATCGTTTTCCAACAATGCTTGAAAACTATGCGCTGTTTATCTACAAAATGTAAGAAACGTTTCATATGAAGTGTCTGTTGTCTAAGCTTGCTTCCAATTTGTAGTGTTTCATAGGGCTAATGATGCGGATCTCTCCGTACGGCTCACTGCGATATTGTACTTGACACATCTGCTTTGTAAGGATATTTTGAAGGTTTGTTCCAGTTATCCTTAGAATTATTGAAGGTGGGTTACGCGTACTGTGCGGTGCTTCGTTTTCAGTAGGAGTAGAACAGAAGGGCAACCGTGAAATTACTGTCGGAGGTTACCTCGAGGTCACCTCGCGGTTATTTTTCTCGAAACAAATAAGGAAACTACTAAGACTGCAAGATAAGCGGCCGGTCACCTTGATGTCTCTCAACTGAGCGGAATTTGCCACCTCTCCTGGTTTCTCTCGTTGCTCCTTGTATCGTTTTTTTTGCTAGTGGATCTGGTCTCCCCGTCCAACCCCCCCCCCCCCTCCAATAATTCACATATCCCAGTGGAGGTCATTGTTTCGTTTGAATTCTGTTTCTCGAGCCGAACGTCCAATTAAATCTTGTATGAGTGTCAATGATTGACTCGATAGGAGACACGGAAGAAGCACCACCACTTTCGCTACTCAGGCGATTGTTTGACCATCGTGACAACGCACCTGTGAACACCGCACTCATGTGACTAGAACTGCATGAATTTAGTGAATGACTGGAAGAACTATAGCTGGCTTACTGCCACCCTGCAAGTAATCCAGAGAGGTGGGATTACATTGGGTGGGGAAGATCTTGCTTCACTGAAATGACATAGTCGTTGAGCGCGTTGAGGACGATTGAAAGCATTTTGAAGCTAGATTTGCTCGTTCTATGAGCTAAATTTCCTCAATCTGAAACAAGGAGTCTTGTGCATCAACAATTCAAAGTCATTGAAACGACCGGTTATACTCTTCGTTTATCTGCATGTATATTACGCCTTTATAGCCACGTGGATGTCTTTCTGATGTAGCGCTGTGTATGCTGCCATCGAAGTCGTTGAGTGAAAGTGGCTATGGTGGAAGAGAAGTGGCTGCTGTTGCGTGCAACCTCTTTAGCGAGTTATCAAAAAAGGTGAGGTTTCACTCTCCCCTCAGGTGGTAATATGGCAATATCTATTTAGTTTGTAGTAGCCTGTCTATCTTAAACACGCGGCATTATCTACAGGGTAATCTTATGGTAAATGTCTTACCCGACATTGTCTGCAGACTTTCTCGTTATGGCGAAAAAGTTCCTATGGATGCATTCCAAGAACTTGTAAGGTGTGATCGAATTTTTCGGTTGCCAGCTGCTGTTGTTAGTCACATATGATTTTGATACCAGACGGTTTCTGACAATGTTAGGAGATAAATCGCATGACGTTATGGTCGAGAAGATGTGCCATCGCTTTGACTTTTGTGGCAGGTTGCTATTTTCTTTCATTACTATTATATTAAGATATTTTCGGCAATGAATAACGTCAGATACGGATTTGCAGTGAAGAAGCTATCGAACATAATAAAAATATCGCTCATTATTTCTCTTATTTCATCTCACAACTGAGTCTTTCGGAGAAATCGCTACAAAAGGTTTGTTTGTTGATGTCTGTTTACATCAGGTTTTTCTAGTGTTTTTTTTTATTAATTTGTCATTGTAGATGTGTAGATTTCTGCCACATTTCGCTCCTTTCCTTGATGATGACGTAGTATTCAGCAATTTCTGTGGAGTCGTCAGGCTTTTTATTGAATCCGAGCCTAACCCTACTGCGAAGGTGCGACGTCTCAGAAATGCATTGCTTAGAAAACACCTTTATCGAAGAAAAAGCAACCAACCTAGGATGCACTACAGCTGGTTTTTCCAGGATGCAGCGGATAGTTTGTTGCGTAAGATGGAATATTTACATAAGAAGTCCGCTCTTACAGAAGCGGAAAGTAAGGAAGTGCTGAAAACCACCGGACATATCGACCTTGAGATTCCGGTTGAGGTTAGTTTGTTCACGTTCCTTTTCCGTTCCAGCTTATCGGTGTTTTCTTTTTAGCTTGATGCAAAGGGTAATCCTATTGTGTTCAATTTCGATGATTGCGAGCAGCCTGTTGAGTATGAGAGCGCTTGAGCATCAAAGACTTTTTCGTAACCTACCTGCCCCATGACATTCCCGTGAAACGATCTTTTTTCTTGCCTCACTCACTGTTTTTCTTTGTCTTATTTTTCATGAAACACGGCCTTCTTGTTCTTGTTTTCGCCGGGTCTCTCAAATGTTCTGCTCACTTTTAGGTTTCACTTAATGACTTTAATAACTAGCAAGTTAAAGTTGATCCGTAATTCTTCTTTGTAAATGTAACTTGAGTTTAATTTTTCGTTTATTTTGAAATTTGCCTGCGTTACGGAACCCCTTCATGTTGTCCCAGACAATTTTGAAAAATTAGGTTTTAAAGAGATATTATAAGTTGATTATCTGTACCTTAAGGTCTAATTAGACACATCTGTACATGAGTTTTTAGGTTTCGAGAATCTGTTATTTTTATATGTGTTGATCGTTGATGCATGCCTCAAAAAGAGATAAATTTTTCGAAAAATTCGATTCACATCACAAAAGTGTAAGTATGAGGGATGACGGTGTTGGCGTGAAATTGCTGGGCAGCCTCTGCACTCAATTTGTGCATATTTCCTGTAATGTTGTAGCGTTTCAGCAGGGTGGACAAGCTTTATTGGTAAGGAAAAATCGGTATTCGTGAAGCCTGTGACGCCTACCAGGCGTACTGGGTAAGGGTGGTAGAACCAAAATTCTCTTATCCATGCAGACATCAAGAAGAAGGACCTGTTTACCGTCGGGACGAAGGACCCTCCTTGTTTTCAGCCGTCGGGACGAAAGATTTCTATCGGTGTGATTTTAACTATTTATCAAGTCTAAATATTTTAACGTGAAAACGTGAACTCTGTTCGTGTTTCCCCGCTTCCTCGATGTGTGTGAACAGGTATTTTCCCGAATTAGTAACCAGGGAGGCTTCCGGGGAGAAGTAATAAGAGCGGGAAGAGAATTCTTCATGCTCCATTATGTTCATGAACACGGGCACAGGTGTGCCCGTAGACAGTTTCGGTTCAGAAATTTTGCCTCAACAGAGCTACAATTGGAATGTGTAAATTTGCTAAGATTGGTTCTAGTTGAAATTGTTTTATTCTATCAATTTATGACAATTGTTGGAATAGAGGAGTTGGTTTGGTAGAGGAAATACACAAAGAGATAGCTGGTGAACCCGTTATAGAATAATGCTATCATCCGAAGGCTAATGAGATCTTGAGAATGTCATCACTTTTCGGGCTTCTAATCCGAGCATTTGCCGGAAAACGAATCGATAATCGGTGCTCAGTAGGAAGTAGACGTAGTAGTTCTGACTCATGATGATAAGAGGTGGTATAACCGCGTATGTGTGGATGAGCTCTTGTGTGTGCGCATCGACGTTGAAGGGGAATCGAGAGATCCCTGCTCCCATGAACCTAAATCATGGAACTTGCGGCGTCAAGGGTTAGGGGTGGAGCTTTCTCATATGAAAATCTAACCAGCAGATCACGGAAATGGCATTTACTGTAGCAGCAGAACGTAGAACTCTTTTGTAGTGTTTCGGTTGTGATTTCGTGCCATGTAGTGATGAAGATTTGTCTGGAAAGCAGTTATTAGAACAATAAGCTGGAGGCTCACAGAGAAACAATAGAATATGCGAATGACATCATATACTTACATTCTCTGAACAGCCATAGCACTACCAACGCATAAACAAACACGACCACAGCATTAGTCGCCATAGTGGTGTAGTTCCATATTTCTGATTCCATCGCTGGTAGAGCTAGTGGTGGATTACAGGCGATGATTACTGGAAACAGTGAAGTTTTTTGACTGTTTCGCATGCCTCTGTTTTATAGTCTATGAACGCCATCGGCAGAATTGCGGACCACGCGGCGCGTGCGCGTAGCGGCAGGATTGTGACGGTTGAACTCGGCCGCCAGTTCAGCTTGTATGGGTGCTCTTCAGTACCATTTGTGACCATACTACGTTATTGGACTTTCTGATGTCCGTTGTGAACCGTTATTATGATCTCATCGCTCTACTGAAATAAAACAGCAGGGAGGTGGACGAGTTATACCCCCACAGTACAGCCGCGGCGCGCACGCACGTCTGGGTCTGCTCCTCTACTGATGAATTTTATGGACTGTACATGTTCCAGGCTGGTGGTAGGTAGACATTAAGTGTTTGTGTCCTTGAAGTGGACCATAATAGTTGGAGTAGCTGTAACCAGTTTTGAAGGCTTACTTTCATCGTTCATGTGGACCATACCGCCGACGATGAAATACAGAGATACTGCAACGCAAGGGATATGCATGAGAATGAGGTATGCACTCGGTTTCATCAGCTTGTGCCTAAATAGTAAAATTTTGAGGACACTTACATAAAGTGGACTCTAAATGGTCGAAGAGACAGAAGCCGGGAACGCGGCGCGGCACTCTGGTTGTCTGCTGCACCGAGGCAGCGGGTCTGCTGGGCAGAGACACAGAGGAAAACCGTGCCGCGGTCCCGGCCCTTGTCTACGACCGTTTGAAGTTATTGTATTATACATAGAGCAGAACGAAAATTATTATATAAAATGAGACCATAAGATATGATTTTCTCTCAACAACGAAGCCGGTATTTTCACTTTAGTATTCTGAAAGCCCCTTAGAAGAGCTTAGGAGAGCCAGAAATCCAGCAAACTTTATGACACATGATATAAATATAGCTTTTTGCTACAACTCTCACTACAAATGTGTTTTTGTTTGTTTAACATCTGCTTATTTTCAATTCGTGAAACATTTCTAGCTCTTGCAGGAGATTTGAACACCATTTGTAGTTTGCTTGGAGGCAGTGTCGCACCTCGGTTTTCATATTGAGGATATCAACAGATTCTTGGTCTCCTCACCACGCTGATTCAAAAAATGTGTTACAAAAACATAAAAATGACGAAAATCCCGTTTTTGAAAGGGTCCAAAGTGCTCGTGGAGCACTTGGGCGGAGAGATCCGTGAGTGTGCTGGCTGTCCGACACGGCTGCAGCATTGACTAACGAGTATTGATGTGTCCAATCAACGAATCGACTGCTTTCCATCAGTTCGGTCCAGTAAACTGTTATTGACCCCTCACAGACCCCATTCAAAGAAAAAAAGGCTTGAAGGCCGTTCCAAGACATGTTATCAGTACTGCTTGAATCAGCGTATTGAGGAGATCCAGGATGTGCCTATAGCTCAGACACAAAATGGGGTGGCACAACCTTTGAATACATTCCCTGAAAATCCATAAGTAATCAACTCACGTTATCGGCGCTGTAAGCGAAATAAGAACGTCAACTGCCAACGCTATCATCATCATCGCTTGCACAGTAATTGTGAATATATAGGGTGAAATGGTACGGAAACACTTCGATCGTGGCATCATCGAAGTATTGGTGATCATTCGAATACCGCTGATACTTTCGTATATTAGACCAAAGCTCTCGTATAAGCATAAGAAGGCAAGGAGAATACCTGGAAAACACGGTATTAGTTGGAGTTCTCGTTCTAATGTACGCCATATAACAGGAAATTTGGATTTGGCGCTGTTTCCGCTGCCAATGAATTTTATCCCTTCTCGTTCTGCGACATGAAAAAAAAATGATGAGTCATGAAGATTGGGAGCCAACAGCAAAACCGCTACCATTACCTTACATTTAAGTGAAATTTCTGCGGTGAACGACTGATCACATGATGCACAGATCGAACTTATTCAAACACTTTCAAACACTATTCGACTCTCTTAAAAATCTCTGAACGATGGCTAATTTTGTGTGGTGTTCATACGTTCACTCTGGGTAACCTTAATTATGCATGCGGTCTCTGCACCCAATCAGATGTGTGCGCACATAGGTACATAGAACTCTAATTCACACAGTATTTCCTTTTCTCGAAACCATTTTCTCTCGGAAAATTACTCTGAAATTTCGCGGATACCGCGATTCCCTCGAAAGTTTTCAGATTGTATGAATGCGTCTCGGGTTAAAGCAATGCTTCAGCTCGGAGAACTCCTTTCAAGTTTGTTTTGAAAATGTCCAAAAAACCAAACCAGTTGCCACTAAAACAAGGTTTCACTGGAAAGTTTTTTTCCAGTAGAATGCATGCTATTCCATACGATCATTCAGCGACATTGAGGTTGGGGTGCTAAGTCGCTAGCGCACGTTGACCAATTTCATTTATCGCCTCCTATGTACATATGGTGCTGGAGATGATTTTACCTTCGACATTGTTTTCAAGCAGAAACGATGAAATTCAAAAAGTATAAGTAAAGTTCAGATCTTACCATGCTTTGTTCGTATATTTTTATATCTGACTACCGCGTAGATCAAACTAAAATTCCCAAATAGTCCTAGTATAGTAGCGATGAATATGATGCAGGGCAGAAATACGAAATGAAACTCCATCGCTGGAAATGATTTTGATTAAAAAAATGTGAAACTAGTCACAGTGAGTTTCATGAAGAACGAGCATTTCAAGACAACAAAGGTGAAAATGAAGCATTCAACGATGACAGTTCGAGGAGGATATGCTCCCTATATAGGTGAAATAAGAGAGGAGATGATTCTTCATGTGCTTTCATGAAATGAAGCGTTACTTCTGCTGTAGCTGCTAACCGGACCGACATCTAATCATGGATGTCCTCAAAACAACTCCATTCTATACCACAAATTATGCATCTAGTATGATGTTCTAGGAGCTAACGCCTCTCGAACTTCCCAGCAACAATTTTCTCCTTGGGTACTGTAATATCAAATTACTGTTATCATGCAACGCTAACCATTACTCAACAATGATTCTGCAGGAAATAAGGACAGCAGCGATAACTAGATCCGCCCCCTTCCGCCAGAGAAATGGTCAGATCCGTCATGGAGAAAATGTCGTTTAAAACATGTGAGTAATCTACTACTCGGAAAACTGGTACGTAATTTGACTGGGCGTCAACCACTAGGCGAAATTTGCCGATTTTTACAAGCTCCGCCCACGGGCTCTGATGTCCCGGGTAGTGAAGCAAATCCTCGACTGTCCCAACACTGGCTGGGCTCTGGATGTGTTCTTTCACCGTGCTCTTCGCTATTCATCTGTATACTTTCGCAAAAACTCGTCCACTTTGAGTATCAAAGTCAGTGGGCGGAGCGTACGGTAGTCCTTCAGCGCGACCAAATTTCGCCTAGTGGGTTACACCCAATTTGACTTCAACAGAAAAGTTACGAAGGAAGGAAAAGGGATGAACGAAGTACTATGTAGAAGAAGGGGTGGGCAGGGGTAGTGAAGGAGGCTTAGATAATATTGCGCGCACGCTATATAGCCTCTTTGGGAGGTGCTGATGAGGTGATCCCAGAATCAATGACGTCATGCTGACCACATTTCCGGTTTATTTCAAGCGTGAAATTAGTGTTGAAAAAATTTAGGGAGACAGTTAACTTTTTGGAATACTTTGAGAAATGTCTTTTATTTAATTTTCGCTCTCAATGGTATGCACATTATGTGCGGGTATTTCATGTGTTTTTTGTCCTACTCTGCTAAAGTGACCTTTGGGGAAATCCTGGCTGGAGTAGCCTCAAATGCATAGCTCGTACCCTTTCGTATGACTTTACCAACGATGAGTTTTCTTTCCTCCTCATAGTTTCATTAAATTTGATTTAAACCGCAAGGTCAACATAGCATAAAATATTTTATCTTGGCTTAATGTAAGCTTGCCAACGTCCCGCGGCAGGCCCCTACTGGACAGTGTACAGAAGCCGCTATTCCAGATTTTTCCAGGGAAGGACAGGTCAGTCTTCACCTATTGTAAGATGATTAATAAGGTGCTAGAATGAGTGTAAGCATCTTCTGAACCAAGCTTGGCTGTTTCGTCCTAAATCTGAAAAAAGCGAAATGGCTTGACGCTGTGCATGCGGTCGCTAGGTGTCCGTGGATGGCAGTGGCGGACGCAGGGGGGGGGGGGCTTCGAGAATGGGTGGCCAAATTTTTGAAATCACTTCACGGTACAAATTAAAATCTTGTATTAGTTTATTCTCATTCGTGTATTCTTTATCTTTCGCAATAATGTCCAACAAATATCTATTCTTGTATTTGATATTTTTATTAATTTTAAATTCCGTCTGGGTCTCCAACACGGCGGAGACCCCAATTTTTTCCCACGGCTCC
>JARK01001715.1:147893-168391 GCA_000688135.1 Ancylostoma ceylanicum | reverse complement strand
CCCCCCCCCCCCCTCCCCTCGCCCACTTTCTGCGTACATCACTGCGGGAAGGATATCTGAACCTCCACCTAAGAGACTAATAAAGTGCTAGAGTGAGTGCGAACATCTTTTCGACCACGTTTAGCTGTTTCGTCTTTAATCTCAAAAAGCAAAATGGTCTAACGCTACGCATGCGGTTGGTAGGTGTCCATAGATGCCTATCTTGTATAGCACGAAGATGAAATTACACAAAAAATCTGGTTCAGAGAAAGAGTCTCACATCAGAATCCACGATTTTCAGCCTGTCAGGAGGTGCTGGTCATTGTGATGTAAATCTCTCCCTTGCAAAGGTGACGGAAGGATCGTTTCCATTGCTCATGTCCAGAAAGACTTTGCGTGCGAGGAAACAGCTTGCGTGCTATGTTTCCGGCGTTAGCACATCATTAAGGAGCATCGCTTGCAGCCTTAGGTTTGACATCTCACGTCATCTAAGCGAAACAGAAGTATGTTTACAGTTTTCGAGACTTTAATACTAGCCATATTATTGGGCGAGTTTTCGGCGATGTAACGCCACTCTCGAGCCTATAAAAATACAGCACATCATACGAATTGGGAGGCTCACCTAATAAAGTGGCCAGTACTAAGGTCTCGACAACTGTGGACATATAATACTTACAGAATATATGAAGCTTCGCAACGGGCGAATGAACCAAAATAGTAGTGGTAAAAGCGGATGTTCCGGCATTTTCGCAGCAATCACGCGCATAATCGCGATTAGCGTCGCCTGATGACTTTAACAATTGTATAAAAACCCGGACCACAATACTGAGGGGGAACAGGTTTCAGGGTGATTAATCAGTAGGAAGTTCGAAGTATGCGGAAAGGAAATAAAAATTACAACTTGATTATTTTGGAAAAACTAAGAGGTGAAGGATGAGGAATCCAAGGTATAGCAAAACAACGTATCGAGTTCAAAGTTTGTACTAGAAGACACCACAGGGCGGCAAGTGTCGACGTCGAGTGCGTTGTTTGCACCAGACATTGTTCCGCTGCGTCCAACAATTCCAGGAAAGCGGGAGAAGCCGCTACAATTCCAGGATTGTGATCACCGGAATTGTTTAATTTTCCGTGGAAGCAATTAGATCCAGAGCACAATGAGACCAACCAGCTACGATTTGGCTAAGAAAGGATCTGTGCTAGAATGTTTTCTGAAGGATAAAAGAATCCCCCGTGCGATATCCGCACTCCAATGGCTTTTTTATGGCCTTGCTTTTCTGAACTAAATTTTTTTGACCACAAGACTTCAAATTTTCTTCCATGTTTTTTTTATTTTATTGGGTTGTCCCACAAATAATGGTCATTTTGAAGCTGAGCTTTCCAATGTGCTTAATTCAACGCGAACTTGAAAATTTTCCTGCTACTGTTATGGTCGGCATTTCCACTACTTATGCACTATGTTGTGGAAATCTTAGAACAAAGAAAACCATATGAAAAAAAAAACAGGTAAAGAGTGATGAACATCCAAATCTTCACTATTGGGTTGCGGCCATTATTTTTGGGAAAACCTCATATGTTAGGAAAGAACTCAGAGAACGTGTTCATAAATTATGATCGCTGCCTCTGTCATTTTCATAATTACAAGCTTGGTCCTCTGCTGTAATCCTGAGTGAATGTCACAGTAATATATAGTAACCAAACAGGGGAAACGGGGGTGTTATTGAAAAGGAGTAATAATGTCCTGACATTTTATCTATACAATTGCGGGTAAAAACAGTCAGTTTCTCCATTGGAAATAGGAAATATAACTCTACTTATTACCTCCACGGCACTCCATTGAAATCGGTAAAAAAGTGCGTGACTTGGGATTCACCCTGACGGATAATTTGAGTTTTGACAATCACTACAAATCCTTAGTCGAGAAAGCCACCTTCCGAATCTACAACCTTTTCAAAACTCTCCAAAGGAAAGATCCAAAAATTCTCATCAAGGCCTATAAAACCCATATCCGGCCTATAATGGAATGTGGCACAACCGACATAGCCCGTACAAGCGCCACTACATTGACCTCCTCGAAAGTGTGCAGAACAATTTTACGCTTAAGCTTATTATGAGGTGTTGTGGGGTGGGTTATTCGCTCGCACCAAATTGGGTGGACAGGAACAAGCAGCTTGGACTCATGACGCTCAGTAAGAGAAGAAATAGAAATGACGTCATTATGATGTTTGAAATACTAACGGGAAGAGTAGCATTAAACATCAACGACTTCTTTACTATAGCTCCATCACGTACCTCGACGAGAAAATTAATTTTCCAGGATTCAGCTCCCAGAACTGTGCTTAGGTCAAAGTTCTCCTCAAAGAGGGTGCTAGTGCCGTTTGGGAATTTACTCGAAGGAAACATCTTGTGCTTATCGCTGAACTCCTTTAAAAGCTTTCTTGAGAACAGACTAAACGATCTATGTATAGCTGGCGTTTAGAATAACTTCGCTTCTTTAGTCATTTTTCTTGCTCTTCGTTGTTTTTCGTCAGTTTTATTTTTATTCTTTTTTTGAAACTTTCTGTTGATCACAGTGTACACTCGCTTCATTTGGTTGTTGATGCATTGATCGTTTTGTTGCACTTGGTTTGTATTTGACACGGGTCTCTTTCCCCGTCTCCAAATAAATAAATAAATAAATAAATAAATAAATGCCGATACATGAGAGTGAATGTAGGCACATATTCAGGGCCTCTTTAGTTAGTGACAAATTACTGATAATCTACAGTATTCAGAGGTCTTCTAAGGAAATGTCAAGGTAGCCAATTAAATCTGTCTGGCTGACAGGTGTGCTAAACAAGGTACAGAGTGATTACTCTTTTCAATTAATGATGTGAGCTTCTCAAATAGCTGAATACGTGCCCTATTTAAGACTACTCATGCATGGAAAAACCTTGTGTGACGTGCTGGTTCATCATTTTGTCATGAAGGTAAATTTGGTTTTGGGCTGATAGGCTAGGACCTGCAGCAAGTACGATATCCTAGTAAGTAATATTTGCACTTTTGAATGCCTACAACCAGCACAGCAATATGTAGAAAAAATATGAATGGGCGGAATTTCTTGCTATTACACGCTCCAAACCTCAGAATCGTTATTGAGATTTTCGCACACAAAGAATCACCAGTAGCTGCTGACTGGAGTGGTATAAGTGGTTCCATGCAAAACTGCAGGGCACTACTGTACTTCAGCGGCCCCACTTCTGTCCCCAAACTCAAAATCATGGATTTCCCTGAAAACTTGCATACAGAGGTAATTCGAGGTGCTGATCACGAATGTCATACTCATTTCTCATGATAGTATCGATTTTGTTGATTTTATCGATTTTTTTTCGAATTCTGACTCCCCCCGTGGAACTCCCTGAAAACTTGCGTACAGGGGTTTTTGAAAGAGCTGATTACAAATACGATGAGCACTCACCGTGAGAAAGCCGATTTGAAGGCGAACCCTCCACGAAAGTCCGGAACTACGCCACCCCATACAGGCAAAATAGGAGAAAATCAATCAAATCAAGCTTATTTTACAAAACAGCTACTATATTCGTGTTCAACACCCTCAAAAACCCTCCATGCAATGTTTCAGCAAGATTGTGAGAGATGAGCCAAGTTCGGTAAAAATCGATAAAATCAATAAAATCGACAGTATCATGCGAAATGATCATGATATTCTTGATCAGCACATCGAATTACCTTTGTGTGCAAGTTTTCAGAGAAATCCATGGTTTTGACTTTGGGGTAAGTAGTGGGGACGCTGAAGTACAAGAGTACCAACTGCAGGAAAACCCGCTCGTCTAGCATCGGTTTCGGAGAGCTTGTGGGCGGGGCCAAGGTGGGGCCAGAGGTTTTCGACATTATGTATTCCCTTGCTCCTCTAACATGGAGCACAGTTCCTATTCCGTTAGAAAGCAGATGAGGAACTCTCACGAGGAGTATGAGTTTCCGCAGAAGTGCACTCCAGGTAGTGAATTATTTAAAAGGCGCCTTGGCCCCACCCCCAGCTCCGCCCACAGGCCGCCATGAGAAGGGGCTCAAAAACTGATTTTTTTCGTCAGTTCTGCACCGAGTCACATGTACTGTACTGAGAACCGGATAATTCGTAAGATATATCGATCTCCAAGAAAGTGAAATTTCGAAATCCTAGGAAAGAAGGAGAAGCAAATCCTCCGAAAACAAAAGGGTTTTTGGGGCATTAACAAAAAAGGGATTTGCAGAGCATTCGCCTTGGGGTAGAAGTTGCGTCGCATTAACGCCCGCGAGCTGATCCATTCCAACCGTTCAAATCCTTAGTTGGAAGGCTACGTGTGAGCGGTTTTTGGCAGTTCGTGCGTAATCTTTGTACTGGGTCTGCAATTGCACCAACTGTCACTCCGCTATATATTCCTTGTAGTTCTCTTTTCTAGAAATTCAAATTCTCGGATCGGATTTTGAGAGGATATTTAGACTAGTTAAGTTGTTCAATTTTTATTCTGCCCTAGGTATAACATATACCATTCCGATCATCGACCTCTGGAGTCTCTGATAAGCATTCTTTTTTGTTTTTCTGAATTCTGATAAGATATAGGAGCTCGAACGTTTTGTTACTACCAGGGACGTGTCGAAACTATGCCATGAACCTCATTTTGATGAAATATTTAGGGAAACATTGACTATAACAAACATACGGAGCATTGTGCCTATCGATAGACTCTTGCGACCATATTTTCTGAGATATGCAGTCGGTGGTGATAGATACCACCCAGAGTAACGCGAAAAGACTGTGCCAGCTTGCCTATAATCAATGCTGTTTGTTGTTCATTATATTTACTTGTTTGCTGTCTATGCTTGAATTGTGCCTTCAAAGTTAGTAGAGCAGATAATGAATGATACATACACTAGAGCAATATATGTACAGTCTGTTAGCTCACAGAGGGCCGGCTATCCGACTTTGTCCGCAATTACGTCCGGTTGATTTCTAAGCCTACTTCACTATCTTTTGATGTGAATCTGGTCTCGTTCCTTATATTTATTTATTTGTACGTGGTTGACCACGCGTAAAACAGGAATTCGTGTGAAAGAAAAAAAAAAAACAGGAACAAAACACAACAATTAAACAGAACAGTTAAAAATTGCTTAAACAGTGAACCACTAAGCAGATTCTTTCAGGAACTTGTCTACCAGTCTTTTGTATTGTGCTAGAGAGTATGGCAGAATGTATTTCTTTGAGAGTCTGAGGAAAACGGAGCCAGCTCTGTATAAAGAAAGAAGACCGTAAAGAGGTCTTGGCTGTCTGGAATGTAATCTTGAATGGCCCGCCTCTCGTGCATGAGGTAGATACAGTGAAAAATTTATTGGTTGGGGGATTAACCTTTCCACTGATTATTTTATAGGCCATAAAGAGATCATACTTCCTTATACGCATATCGAGAGTGGGAATGCTAAACGTGCAATTACGAATAAAAGCAGGAGGTGTGTTGGCATAATCATACCCATGCAACCGTATCCAGAGCTTGTATATTTTGACATTTTGCATCCATCTCCTTCAAAAGGGATTCCTTGGCGTTCTCGCATCGATGGAAATAGAGCGCGGTCGTAATTGCAGACAATGTCACATCAGCGGCCCTCTTTGTGCTGCCAGATTATATGTAGATGTGTGAAATAATTTGACCCGGATAGATTAGTGCACTATGGGAAATAAAATTACAAGAACAGAACCGGTCTAACGGAGTTATCCTACATAAACGTTCCATGTGTGAACATTGAAGTGAAATTTCAGGAATTTGGATGTGCCCGAGAAAATTATTCCCAACATGTACTACGACGATGCAGACGAAGTGCTGTTGCTAGCAGGGGAATTTATGTTAGGTGCATGTGTCAGTTGCACGTCAGATGCGCACACCCTTGTGCGAAGGATTTTCCATGAAGGCCGGTGAACCACCCACATCAGCAATGAAAAAAATGCGCGTCCGCTGCGATGTGGCAATCGCGTGCGTCCGAGCTACGTCAGCGCTGCGGCTGGGCCTATCCTTCATCATGTAGACGCACGCAGCTCGAACGCATGGATCTAGAATAAATTTACCTCGGTACAGTTCTTCTGGACACTTTCGGCTCCAAGACACATGAGAGCCAAACAGTTCGTGTATATTTTTACTGCTTTCCAGTCGTTGATTATTAAAAATCAAAAGGTGCAGGCATTATTTTGGGATAGGATGCATTGGTGTACTATCAATAAAATTAATTGTTCTGATTTTCACTCATTTTTCCATTATCTCCCTTAGGATTGGCCAAAAAAAGCAGTGAACCAAGAATTTCCATGCGTTTTGACAGCAAGAGACTTGACGAATGAACAGGCATACAGAAGGCGAAATGAGAGCAGCGTACTTCTCGGGCACAAGTCATGATTGCTCCCAGAATGGTTGCAACTCATTTATGAGTTCACGATTAATAGGTAGTTCCACTAGAGGAAGTTGTCTTAGTCAAGGTAGAAAAATGCCCAGAAAAGGTATAAAATTGGAGGAATTTTCGTTTAAGGATCCAACCAGTTCTAGATTAGTGGGAAAAGCGGAAGATCTCCGCGCAGTTTGATGTGTGGCGTCAAAAGACTTCCTGCGGAAGTGCAATCCTAACCAAGGGTTAGATGGATCTGAGCGCTGATCTACACTATGATTAGAGCAGGGTGCTCCTTTTCGGGGAGTTCCAACTCCCTAGGAGATGAATCTGCTTGAGGTGTTTGGTGTGTGCAGAAGTACTCATGACTAAGGTACACATTAGATAATTTTCTATGAGTAATCACTCAGAGAACTTTGATGCTGACATTTCTCGTTCCGGCTCGATTTTTTTCCTTGGAAAGGGAGCTTCCTGCTTATTTACTTGAGTGTTTATTAAGACCCTTCCTAGGGATTCTAATGTTTGTACATCTTTTCTTTCTAGTGAGGTGGAAGACCCCCAGTCCTAGAGAGGTACTAGTTCGGTGTCAGTACATTTACGTACATTCTAATTCACCCAAGTTCCACCTCTAAATTCGGTAATTCATTCTCTTTGGAATAACGAGAGAACTATGGGATAAGAAGCTATACACGAATGAGAACTAGATACAAATAAGGCCTAGGGAGAGAAATAAACTTAATTTATTCTTTTATTAGTTAACTTGTTGACGCCTGTGCCCTCTTTCATTTCAAAACGTTGTCTACGCGTAATCCAATACGCGATAGTAGGGTGTTGACTACAGATTGGGAAGGCCAGAGACCGGAAAGGAGCTCAAACTTGCAGCTAAGCAATCAGCGCTAGCACTTCTCGTAAATGGTAAGTACAAATGTTGTAGCAACTATTCGCTTCGTTTGTCTAGACATTATTCAATTACACCTATTTGTAGACCTTCAATTAGATTCAATAGGAGGGTAAATTGCTGTTAATATCAAACTCTGGAAAAGAAACTATATGCCGGAAGTGTATGCGAACCAAAACAGTCCAGAACTATGATGCCGTCTTTTCCAGCTCGATCAAATTTGACTTCTGGGATTTATTTTGATTGAAGGGTATTAGCAGAAATTTAAATTAGACGTAAATAAATTGAATGCAAATGTAAATCTCTGCTAATTTTTCTCCGAACAATACTTACTTGTTAGGATCTAGCAGGTGGGCATGACCTAGATCATTTTTGGGAGTAAACGAGTAATTTGGAGGCAATTTCTAAATTTTCCCAACCTACTTAAGCAGGGTTTTCTCGTCTAATTGCCAAATTTGGCTAGAAACACGCTTTGCGACTAAGAGCTGATTCGCTCCTTGTTCTGCAATCATAAACCGAGTTACATAAGTTTAGGACAGGAATAACGAGTAGGACATTTAGCTACTTGTTTGATATTTTCCAATTTCGAAAAATAAATAATTAGTTGAGCATCACAGTCTTCACTAGGGATACTTATGTACATCATTGAATTTACCCGAAGGAAATGTGTTAACACCACACAAAATTACCTATGGTTAGCACGTGCGTCAACATCTTTGATATGGGTATTCACTACGATGCTTCAAGGGGCAACACTCTTCACTGAGATTACCCAGCGTATGCGAGTTAACATCCTCAAATCTTCAACGCATGCGCTAACCCGTTTACACTAGGTAATCCCAATGATAATTCCATACCGGCCATGTTCGGAACGCCTGTTTTGGCCAACTTCTGCCATCGTCGTTCAGAATGAAAAAATACAAAACCAGGAATTTTACTATGATGACGATACGTATTTTTGCAGGATTCTAGCAAACGATTTTGGAGTTTTATTAAGCTCAAAGCCATGGAGTGACATTTCGCTTGGAGAAGCAATTGAAATGAAGTGACTGAGAGATATTTGCGGCGATGTCAGATGTTTCTACATTAGATATCCGCTGAAAAGTAAATGTGAAACTGAGCAAGGGTTGTTGAAGAAAATTCATTTCCTAAATCGATCCCAGGAGAAGAGCTGTGCACTGGATGGAATGCCAAAAGCTTCCCACCCGTTATTTAATTAACTAGCCAGCTTGTGAAGGGAACGAAATAGGGGAACCAAGTTCAAAAGGATAAGGAGAAATCATAAGAGCAATTTTTTTCAGCAATTTGTATTCGAATGACCAAGTTCTTAAATCAGGAAAATCATAGAGAAAATACAAAATGCAAAAAAAAGAAGTGAGGGAAAAATGATTTGTTTGGTGGCGACGAAAATTTCAAGAGTACATGTGAGGATCTGACCATGGTCATGTGAACAATTTGATGCGTGGGAACAGTCAAATGGAATTTGGTCGCGTTTCTTTACAGCTGGTGATAAGTAATTTGATCAAAGTGATTTTTACAAAATGGATGAAATCTCCAAAACCTCTTTTCAAGCACCAATTCGTATCTAGCCTCAGAAATTGAGCACTGGAGATCTGTTGAATAAGAACGTTTTGAAGGAATGTAGAAATGGTCTTAATCAGAGACCATCTGGATACGCATAAGCTTTAAACAAAGCTTTAAACAACACTTTAACTTTTGTAGATCGACTAAATGTTCACTTTAAGCGAAAGAAATCCAGAGGTGTAAATCATGGAGGTACATATGTTGCCTTCCTTCTTTCGTTTATTTCTTTAAGTATTCTTTTTTGTAGAGCCTGAGGTGATCATTTATTTTCTTAGTTTGGCTTGAACCTAAGCATAAACTCGATGGAATGATTATTTAACAATAGAATAATTTATCGTTCGATTTTCACAGTTTTTAAGAAAGGAAGCAACTTTTCAGAAATGGAATTTTTTTTACCCAAATGTACTGCCCAGAGCTTAATCAGTGCCGTCCCCTATAAGCCTTGCACCAGTTCCTCCCATTAATTTTCCAGAAGACTTTAATGAATTTTTCAAAGGTTAAAAACTAAAAAGGGAACGGCGCACCAGGTTTTCGTCTTATGCCCACTATCGTAGAGATTTTCGGCTGTTTTATCCTTAGTATTACCGGCGGCAGGTGGAACTCAGCTCCTAATCAACCTAGATCCTTCTCCACCCTGTTGTTTTTCTTCTGGCGCACCAAATGAGTGCATTATGTTAATAATCAAATAAGAAAATAAATGGAGAAAATTTCCTGATAGCCACGTTTTTTCGAACGAAACGCTTGTTTTTTCTCTTGCTGTCTCATCATGTCATGCAGCATGCAGGGATGGGGGAGGTGGAGGAAGGAGAAGGCTAATCACCCTAAGATACAATTTTCTAGAATAATTATTTTTGCAAAGTCCTGGGTGCTCGTTAGCGCTTTGCGTAACCGCTGATTTAAAAAGCAATCCATGGAGACTGACAAGAAGTCTGCAGAAGTGCAGGCAGGGGTAACATACATATGTATAATGGTATTTCCGGGTGATTAGGCGGACCCTTAGTCGTTCTTGGGAGTACTCAAAGAACGATGGATGCGAATTGTTGGGGTTCTAGAAGGAAATAAATTGAGAAAATACGTCCATCACTCTTCTTGACACAACAAAATCATGTTAAAGAGTGGAGCAGCGAATGTGGAGCGTTCTACCCAGGTGGAGGTGACTTTGAGTTGATTCGACCAATCACAAGGCTCACCTATTCCCCGCCCTTACAACGGGTGAGAAATTTTCGGGCCGCTGCTGTTGTTCAGCATGCCCGGGCCTCCCTGCAGTGTTGCCTTAGCTCATGTTAGACAATTTTTGGAAGAGAAAACAATGAACAGTGTTGGTTAGAAATGGAACAGAGAGCAGAGAAGAGGTGGATTAAATTTTAAATTCAGCAACGAAGTCACAACACAGCGATTACCCTAAATGAAGCAGTAAGTTATTTTTGTTTGGATCTGACTGCTGCTGCATCGATTGCACTGGTTGGCGATAAAGCAGTGTTTCCGTGGTAAAACTAGTACTACCATGACCACCTTGCATATCTGAGTGGCAGCATGCTCTCGTTATCATGAGGGCATAGTCATACAAGCTCAGTGAGCGTTTACCCCACTATGTACTCAGACAAGTGCCTTGCGTACGTAATGGGTAAGAACTTGCTCCTTCAGAATTGAAATGTAGTAAAAGCACACGTTGAAGGTTCCATGGTTAGGAACCATCCATAGAGGGCAGACGCAGAAATTGGTGGGAAGGAGGAAGGAGGAGTGGCAAAGAAGTGGAGTCTCTGCCACTTTGGGAACCGTACGGAAAAAATTGTAGAAATATCAACTATAATACTAAACAAATAGCTGGCAATAATATGAGGTTTGTTTTCATTCTTGAAGTATTTCTGATAATTCAGCGACCCACTCGTATCCACCCACTTGTATCCACAGCCAAAACCAGTAGCGTAACGGCAATTTATACTAGGTGCGTGCTGCAGTCGCGCCTCCCACGCACGCATTCATTCGCGAGGAGCTTTGTCAGGGCAATGTTCCTATTCTTCTTCATGACATAAACATACGCAAACAAACGCACGCATTTAGTATAAATTGTGTCCTAATACTCGACGCGTTATCGGTGCTTGACCTGAGGCAACCTCTTACGTACTGGGATCCCGTTCATTACACAAGAATGTTGGAATAGAAACCTTAGCATTGCCTGAATAAGTTAATCGTCAGATCCAACAGGTTCGAGAATTTATTCTCTGTGTGCCCTCCGTTAAGCTCTTCCAAAACGTTCATAGATGGAATCGCTGAAGGAGAAGTAGAGCGTGGGAAAGATGTCGTTGCTTCAAGGAGAAGTTGAGAATGAAAAAAAACGGCTTAATCAAACTAAGAAGAATGAAAAGATGGAAAGAAAAAGATAGCAGCGCTGAAAGCAACCCCCAAGAGCGCTTAAGCTGATGCTGCAAATGTACATACCTTTCACATATTTTCGTTACAAAAATAACCTTCAAAGTGATGCAGGAAATGAGAAGAGTAGAAAACAAATACGTCAGAGCTGTTCCGGCCATGATATTTTTTATCACTATATACTATAGTACAGAGAAGGTATGTGAGAAAGAATCATCACGATCAAGTTCCAAATCCACTGTGAGATTCCAAGCCGAAAGCAGAACTTATCCAAATTCTTGAGTATTATAGCTGCGATTGTTACTGGAAACCATAAATAGCAAGTCCAAAGTGCGACTGTCGTAGAATTCTAGCACTGTTAATAGTGTAGGAGTAAAAGTGGTTTTGTTATGTGTCCAGATTTTTAGTCACGCCTATTCGGCGGCCTTTTCGGAGTTGTCGCCTCCATCAGAGGCTGAAATATCACTAACACATGTAATTTACCCCTCAAACGACTAATTACGCTACTGGATACCATTTAATATAACGAAATACACCAAAAACAATTTCAAATGGAGCAAATAACTAGCGTCTGTCTGTGTAGCCGTAATTTCGCGATGTTGGTGGCCCACGAGCTGCATGCATCGCTGATATTACCCATAGTAAACATTGAATAACACATGAATTTACTCATCGTAAGCAGTGACGTCTACATGTTTACCCTGGGTAATCTCGATGATGCATCCAGGCCCACGTTGTGCGAGAGTCACAGTTGCGTTCCCTTCTCAGGCGTTTCCCCAATTTCGAGTGACGGCGCACCTTTGCCACAATGTTGGATACCTCTACGGGCGTTTCCCTACTTTCGGGCTGTGACCCTCCTTTATCGTAGTGCTGATCCCGTATCCTGTACCCTACTTTCGGGAGCCTGCGCACCCTTGTCACATATCTAGGCCCGTCCCATGACGTTTTCCCACTGCTGCGCTCCGGCCTCGTTATGCTCAGGTGGATACACTTTATATCATCCGCCTTCTTCTTGATCCCCTTCCTACTCCATCCACCACACTGCACCGATTCCTAGCCCTTCATATGTATAATCTCACAATCACCACCACTGACCAATCCTAGAATTCCGTGGCACACATACACGCATACAGATAGGCAGACAGACAGACATACAGATAGATAGACGGACGGACAGACAGACAGACAGACAGACAGACAGACGGACAGACAGACAGACAGACAGACAGACAAACAGACAGACAGACAGACAGACAGACAGACGGACAGACAAACAGACAGACAGACATACCACACACGTACACACATCAGTGACGGACGCAGAAAGTGGGTGGGAGGGGAGGGGGTGGGTGGGAAATTTGGGGTCAGGCCTCCGCTTTGGGAAATAAAATTAATGAAATTTTTATAATAATGAATATCTAACAAAAAATATCTGAAAAAATCATAAAATAAACAATTGAAAATATACTAAAACTAAGTTTTCATCCATTTTGTAGAGTAATTCCGAAGATTCGGATTCGGATTCATTCTCGGGGAGAGGGCGCCCCCCCCCTGCGATTGGCACGACACAGACACGTGACACACAGAATAAACCCGTTATTATAGGTCATGATATCGTTGGTTACCAATTTCTTCACTTGTTTCAGTTTTTTTTTTTTTTGAATTACTGCATCCCCATTACCAGCATCAGCCTACACTCTTGCTGGGACCTTGTAATTTCAAAAATGCACTCTAAGAAGAAAACAAGGAAGGAACCACGGGATTTCTAGAAATTATCTGCCATACAGTAAAGGTCGAATGGTAGTGCAGACAAGTTCGGAACTCTTTGCTGCGACTGAATTTGCGTACTAATGAAATATGCTAATTTCACGTAAGAAAATTAGTTGAAGTGAAGTAAATTACGCTCTTTGCTCATGATTCCTGATCGCAGGAGTAAGGTGCAAGCACCGAAGACAGCGATCCAGGGAAATTTTTAATAACGTTTTCATTTGTAATGTATTTCCAAAATTTCATTAACTTCTTAAGGCCGAGTTTCCAACTACTCTGATTAGCAACAAAGCAGGTTTTGAAATACGGTGTTTCGTTCGACAATGTCTGCGGAAACAGAAAGCAGACCGTGCTTTTACCTGAAAACATTCACAAAGTCGTAATTATAATTGAATTGCTACCTGCTGATCTGTTATAGAGCTTTATATGCATATTTTTGGAAACAACAGAAAAATCAAAGGCGTATGGGATCATTCGAAACAATGTTTTAAGACAGGCTAAAAACCACCTGGAAAGCGAACAACAGATGAGAAATCCGTGAAAACTTCATAGTGACCCGTACTACATAGATCACATAGGGAGCCACTGGGTTTCAGATGAGTGTGGTTGAGCAAGCAGATGTTATATGATACTCAGAACCTATTCATCGTTGCAAAAGGCCCTCATCATCGCGCTCATCATCGGGGTTAATCTCTAACATGTAGGTTGATTATTTGATTGAACAGTTAGTTCATTGATTGAGTAAGTGAATGAATAATTGCTAGAACGACGTAGTGTTGCACTTGCCTTGTTGAGTGCAATTATCTCTCAAAACAAAATCAAATTAATTGAATCGACGTCAACTCCACGGAACTTATTTGAATTTTATGTGTTTTTTTTTTCAATTAAATAAGTACAAGGAACTATTCACTAGCACTATCTGATTTGAAACAATATAGACATAATCTAGCAGCTTTTTCATTCTGATTAGAAATTAAACATTAAAAAAATGATGCTACCCTAATCAAGGATTTCGCAAAATTTTCAAAGCAGTTTTTAAAGTGCGAAAAAATCAAGCCACTGCAGTGTTCCAGCTCCCTAAAAAATCATGATTTCCCTTATTGAGGCGTATAAACACGCTCATCAAGAGCGGAAGTATAATACAATCTATTCGCCAGAATTCTAATGAGCAATTGAATGAATTGCACCGAATCCATTAGAATGTCGAGAGCGGAGTATAATACAATTAGTTAGCTCACGTTACAGAAATGGAGAAAAATCATCATTCAATGGAAAAAAAGGATAATGGCGAGTACTTCCGTGAAGGTATAAACGATTTTTACAGCAACCCTCCACGCTAGACGAGGTGGGGAGGGAGAGGACTTTCTCATTGGCCTGGATCAAACATTTTCGTGTCATAGTTTCATGTCACCCACAAATTTTCAATTAAGGACTAGATCCGGGATAGCTTTTCCGGTCGAAAATATGTGTGTCACTAATGATGATGACTTGAATGTGAAATGTGACTGAATGAGGGCAGGAAAACTGCGGACGAGATTCGTCTTGCTGTCCCACAGCATCCTTCCTCCCTTCCTGGACAAAATGCGAACCAGGACACATAGCGTCCGTTGTCGATTAGGTTGGACAGACTCACTTTTGCATAGACATAAAATAGCAGAGCAATAGTGAGCAAAACAATAGTGAGCAATAGTGAAGCATAGGGTCATGTTGTAATTCAATGATTCCAGATGGGGTACCAATGATTCCGGATGGGGTACAAGCCACGTGAGGGGAACGGGGGTTGCTGAAGTTGTTTTATTGCTGCATTCATGCTCATTTTTCCGCCATCAGCCTATATTCACCGAGCGTACATGTTTATACGTAAACGATAAAGGATAAAGTGGTCGGCGTTGATCAATCCCGTCATGTGGGATGCGCCACGCATTCGACTTCATCTGAGAAATCGTAGAGGCGTTGAATGCGTATGTGCCCTATACAGTGACTTGCGGGGGGCATCCGATGAACCAAGTCAGTGCTTCATCCTCCCAGACCCCTCTGGTTCTAATTTACCGACCCCGGAGGGATGGATGGTTTGGTTGGCCGGGGGCGAGATCGAACCATCGACAGTGCGTGCGCAGCGAGCCTCTTACCACTGCGCCACACTCGTCACAAAAAAAAAACGATACTTGAAAAAGATAAACAAAGTCCACAAGGAGAGCGAAGACTAAAATACAAAAAATTTCTGCGTGGGAAATGCAAGCTACGGTATCTCCAGAAACAAAGGTGAGTACCTTCATAAAAAGAAACAATGCTTCAGAGAACAATTAGCTAGCGGAGGCTTAATCCAGTCTGCGAATGGCATGGATGAATAGAGCACGTGGCTTGGTAGAAAAACTCAACCAATTTCTTCAAACATGAAAATGAGACGTTATTTTGCTGAGATGTTCGATGTTCTCATGGTCACAAAGTGCAAAAACTTTTCAGGGCAACATTATTAAAGAAATGTCATAAATAGTGATATTGTTCAAGAAATGTGGTGCCAGGGTTCGCAACATTAGCAGAAAAATTCTGCTGTCCAAACAGGCAAAAAAAACTCAAAAGAAAAATCTCCACTCAATGGATTACAAAATGGTACGAGAAGTATGTATTATAGCTTTTTTGCTTTCTTCTTTCATTCTCAGCCATATCTTCAAGAGACTTTTGATGTGTGAGGCTGCAGAAATGGAAAAAAGGCAATGGGCAAAGTTTAATAAAATGTCAGGTATGCATTAACGAGAATGGAGGTCATAAGAAAGATAGCTAAGGAACATGGCAAAAAAAAAACGATTTGACACAAAGTAATGCGATGTTATGAAGGGTAAATATAGGATGTGGGGGTGAGTGTTCCATAGAACAGGAAGGACTCGTGTCAGGGAGCTATGGAAAACCCAATTTTTAGGAAACACTAGACGGCGACATAGGCATATACTCATACATATGTTCACACCCGTCCCTGAACGAAAGTGGAAAAAATCGATAAATTCAATAAGTCGATAACCTCGCTCAAAATGGTTGTCATATTCGTGCTCAGCGTATTGGAGAACCCCAGTAGACACGTCCTTGGAAGTCCCCGAGCGAAAGTGGAAAGAATCAATAAAATCAGCAAATCAATACGAAGGGACGGAAAATGTACGTATATAGCATATGAGTCGTCACATATCTATAATGTAGCAAATTTCATGAGAAAGCTATGGTTTCAAAACTGGAAGGACGTCAGGATCCAAGATCTTTCGATCTTCTGAGCCTGATTTCGGCTCATACCAGGTAAGAACAACAAGATCAGTGAATTCTCCAGTGGCTAAAATAGACGAACCCCAATTAGTATGAATAGGGCCAAAATTCGAAAGCTAGGTCGGAATAGTGATTCATCTGGAGCACTCCATACGTTGATTAGAGCTAAATTCATCTAAGGTACGTAGCAGATTGATTTTGTGAAACCAGCCGCCCAGGAAAGGACGATGACCAGGAGAGAAATAGCCCAAAATAGCCCATGAATTTAACACATTGCGGGCCGAGCACATTTTTGCATGACGAGCGCAGGTGGCTAGAGGACACTTTGCTTAGAATTTACTATTAGAATCACCTCGCGACAGGAGAACGTTCTATGGACATGAAGAGCGTATTTCAGGTGATGCACCGTGTGCATCACGTGGCCACACGGGGACGAAGGAGCGTGGTGCACCATTTGCATCACATTTCCGCAATGTGTTAGGGAGTAATTGTTGGTTCCAGAGGTGATCAAGTTTGGAAAAATTTAACTGCCTCGAACCTAAAAAAAATAAATGTACGCTAGGCCGCTTTAGCTAAAAAAAGTTAGAGGGAACTTGTTGTGTGGGTGAAATCTGTTTTTTTTTTGTGCGTCTAAAATCTCGTCAAGGCTCCGGGTTGGCAAAACAAATCTGATCTTCTCTGGTCTCCGAGCTCTTGTTGTAATACTAGGTTAGCATAAGGCACGAATGGTAAACATTTTGTTAGGAGATACGGGAGGAAACGTCTTGGTTTGGTCTTTGCATTTCGACCCCTAGAGAAGGGATGGACATATTGCACAGGTGGGTTCACATAAAGGAGAAGTAAAGACATACATACTTCACCTCATTAACTACTGGAATTTATCTGGAATTCAGTGGAACTAGTCGCGTACTTTCTCCATAGCAGTTTCACCATTGGAGATCGATGGCAAATATGATAAAGCTGAAGGTTTCTACCGGATAGGGAATGATAAGTGCTGATGGGATAAATCCACTCGTTAATATGGCTGATCGTACGTCTTGGGCCCTTTTTGGAAGTCGGCAGAATTCCATGACATTTGGTTTATTGGCTTCTACTATCATACTACTATCATAATGGCCAAAAATTATGTCTAAAAGGGCACTTGTACAACATGCAGGGTAATATAATGAAGAAGTTCAGCTCTTCAGGGCACATTGAAATTAAATTAGTGAAGAGTTAGCTTTTTTCCATAGTACATTGCTATATCAGAGACACAGTATTCTGCGAAGTTATCAAATTTGGAGAAACGTTGGAGGGATCAAAAACCCATACTTTTCATCGCTCAAGGAGGTTTTGAAGAATGTAGATCAATCCAACTAGGTATGTTGAATTGGGATGCATCCTTTAACTGCGACGAGCTCGATTCAGAGATTGTAACCGGCTGCTTCGCCGAATTGATGGCGGAAAAATGGGCAGACAGCTTTGGCCGCTGGCCCGCATGTCTACCACGGCTGAAATTAATTTTCGGAAACTAAATTTATATATTTTCTACGCAAGAGCCATTTCATCGTATTGGAATCCGGATCTGAAATATTTTTGGTGGCTCCACTTAATTTCATTTGGGTTCTTCATTGACTCCACATTGATTAAAATTTTCAGTTGGGGGATGGAATCCGGTCGCTCCATATAACTGGAGGATCAGTCTTTCATTGTCATCTGCTTTTTTGCCCCAAAATTTCCAAGAGAGATTAGTGTATTAAGCGGCAACAAAGAATGAAATTGCACACATACATGTAATTTGTATATGTAATTTACACGATGCCAATGTGCACACAAAATTGTAATTAATAAAACAGTACAAAACCAGTGCTGTGGAAATAATTTTCATTGTGAATGTGAGCTTTCAGCGAGGTTAGGCCATGTGTTTGTGTGTTTGTCGCCGACGACAGTTGTCAAGGCTACTTGTAACATTTTTAAGCAGTAACAAAACAACTTAGTGGAGCCTTTGAGCACTTCATCAAGAAGATCTCGGATTCTGAGCTCATGCTTAGAATTCAAGGTTTACTTGGTAGAATGCACAGAATCCAAGGTTAGGCATGTTCGAAAGCTAAAATGTTATATAAAATACTCCATCTATCCGACAAAGCTCCTCTTTCATCCGAAGTTCCCGTACAATTTAGACACTGATTTGGTTTAGATGTTTTCATTTATTCTAACCTGATGATCGTACTATATGAAAGGAGGAAAAGCTTCCCTAGGGAACATGGGTGACATCCTGGGCTCAGAAATTGAAAGCTTCATGTTCAATTTGAACCAAGAGGTATCGTGATTGTTCGGCTAACGCCGGACTCCTAGGCTTCTTTTGGGGCTCGCTTCGCTCGCCTCGCATTCGTGTATACATAGATGTACCCGTTCCTACTGAGCGCCGGTGCACCGCTCTCCCAGTCGTGCATCTGCCCAGAGGTGTTTCTCTACTACTGGGCGCCAGTGCCTCGTTTTCATAGCAATAGCCCATCTCCTATCATTTCCCCAACACCCGTGCCGGCGCAACCCTCATCCTTACCAATGTTTGTCCGCCAGGCTCGTCCTCTTTCTTCTGAAGGAATCGTTCACTCCTCTTTCCTTCTATGCGGTCTTGTAATCATAGGCCAGTATCACTCATTCTAACTGGGGTGTGAACAAAGTTCTCTTATCGAAAAGACCTAAAATGTCTGAACATGACTAAAGTGGCCGAAAACACCTATAAATCAAGGTAAAAAACAAAATTTGCAACCTTTTCGTACATAATTCGACGCGCTGAACACGAGCTGTAGATATTTTCCGTTTTTGATGGCTAGTTCTCGTGTACAGACTCACATACACACATGAATTGCCAATTAATAAGAAGTAAGATACTCATGGGGTGTGAGTGGAGCAGTGGTAAGAGGCGCGCTATTCGCTCCTATATTCGCTGGTTCGATCCTGCCCCAGGCCAACCAAGCCGTCCGTCCGGGGTTGGTAAGCAGGTAAGCAGGTACCAGACGAGCCGGAAGAAGCACTGACTTGGTAAATCATGTGCACGTGAACTTTGCTTGCGGAAAGTGTTCACCAAAGAGCATTATATTTCCAGCACAGCTAACAAGAGAGCTGCTGTCAGTTTGCTCAATTTGGGCAATTCAAGTTGCAAACCTAATAAAGTGGCCGTAAAAAAGTGCAGAACTGCAAGATAGAGGAAGAAGCTTGCAGAGGAATGCTACAGGAAGTCTGGTTTTCAGGGCACGTTCTGAGCTTCAGTATAGTTTTTCGACATAAAGAACATACTGAAGGTGTAAATTTATTTGTTCACTTATTAACTTGTATAGTATGTGGGAATACCACGCTGAATGACAGATAATATCAAAAAAGAATGAACACAATGCAAAAAGCAATACTGAATACGCGACCAACAGTCTGTAGAAGAACGTGATTTAACATTTATACATTCACTGCATGAAGCATGCGCTAAAGTTAACGTGCTAGTTATCCACACCCCCAATTTCAACATGTACGGTAAAAGATAGTGTTTGGAAAAAAAGAAATCTAACGTCGAACTCAAAAAAAAAAGAAACTGACACAAATGAGAGATATACACACATAGATGAACATGCTTATCTAATAGTTAGGTCCAGTCCTGTGACGTGACTTAGTGGAATATTAAACCTGGGTAATTTTTCGCTTTTCTATTCCTAATTTCTAACACCAAATTGTCGAATCAGCTCAAAAATTGGCGAAAATTGAAAAAAATATTACATAGGTTGATGCGAAAGCAATCCCGTATTTTTGGATTGACATTATTCTTTCGCAGAAGTATGTGAAAGGAAACCTCGGCTGACGAACCATTTCTCTTAATTAGCAGGGATAATTGTTAATTGCATGGTTCTGTGCAGAGAACAAGGAAACTCAGAGGCGAAGAACAAGAAAATTTTGGTTCTCAAGTCGCCAACTTTGACAAATTTTTTCCTATGGTAGAGAGGATTTGGGAGCTGGGAAAAACAGCAGAAATAAATTTTTTAGAGAATACGATAGGTATTTGGACATATCCCAGCAGAGTCATAAGAATTTAAGCCATCCCCCGGAATCAAATTTTAGCCGAATGTTGAGGTGCAGAAAATGAGCTTTTGAGCATATCGAGCAGCTTTTTCCGCAGATTGCTCGTGACATTCTGGAGCAGACAACAGGTTTTGATGAATATGCTCCTTCCAAAATGCAGCTTGGGGAGGATCATCCTTATAGAGTACTAGAGATATCTAGGGAAATG
>JARK01001715.1:60527-147712 GCA_000688135.1 Ancylostoma ceylanicum | reverse complement strand
GCCCCCCCCCCCCCTCCCCCCCCCCCCCCCCCAACAGCGTACCGTTGTTCCAGAGCACACGTAGGGAGTAAGTGCTGACATCCTGACCTAATACATTCTGTTTGTCATCTGCCAGTCAAATGCTTCACTGGAAACACAACTTCCTGGGAGCATGTTGAAGAATACTTGCTGTTCTTGCTAGACCTTTTCTACGCTCCAAGAACGCTACACTGTGCCCTTTTGCAAAATGATGAGCTGCAGGGATTACATGCCCGGATAAATCAAGCGGATTGTGGTACTTTCTCAAAGGAATGTTGGTAAAATGTCAGTTTCTGTTCACTCCAAAAGAGCAAAAACATAAACTTTGTTGTTAAGGTCACATTACCTTAGAACAAGCATTGACTGAGAGACTCGCTAATCTCCTCTACGTGAACGTGAAACGTCTGTTTTTGTGTGAACTCATCAGAAATTCGCAGTCGTATTCGCATCTAAGGGCGTTACGGCTCCTCTGGGAAATTGTCGGAAATGCTGATTTTTGAATGTCGCTAAAAATTGAAACAATGTTTGTTTTGCTTGCTTTGCTATATAGCAATCAGAATGGCAACAAATCCATGGAGGCTCGCGTTTTTTTTTTTGATGCAAAAACAATTAATGAAGTTAGTCGTTTCCTTCTATAAATTATTTTGCCCAGCATTCACCCAGATCTTTGATTGAAAAACAAGTCAGAACTATGTACTCTAGCGAACGGTTTCACAGGAATTCGTGAAATAATATGAAGGGAAGCATCTTGGAAGAAAATAGCGTGATATATATTCATTGGGTTGTTCTAAAAGTAATTGGGATTTTTGTAAATAAATTTTTGAACACTTCTTTTGGAAGGATTTTGTCATTACTGTTGGTTTTTAAAGCGGTACAACGAAATACAGAACGTCAGCGGAGGCAGACCTGGGTTTTACTCGATAAGGGCTTGAAAGGAAAGTATTAAATGAAACTTCATTTCTGATTCTTGTTAAACTCAACCTGAGTTCTTTGTTTATTCGTTTTCGGCGAGTCAAGCTATATAAGAAAAGCTTGCGAGTTTTGATTTTTACCTTGATTGACAGGTTATTCTGTCTACTTTTAGTTAAACATAATTGCACTAATAACATACATACAGGTGTTTTTATCTCAGAGCAAATGAATGAGATTATGTAGTCTGTGATGATCAGATCATGTAAAAGACAGGATGTATGCTCCAGAGAGAGGAGGAGAGGCCACATGAAAGAAACTCATCAAGGATGTGTGGGTACTTTAGCACGAGGAGCAGGAAGATGCCAGAAACGGACAATCACGTGGAGGAGGCGCAACAGTTAGTAGTACAGGGTGACAACAAAGTCTTTGGCCAAAACTTTCACAGAAATTTTCTCTGGCAACTTCGGCAAACAATTGCTGGCAATGGTGTTGCTTGTGTTGCATATGTCGCTACCAACATACATTTAGTATATGACACAGTGTCAAAGCCTTTTAGTAAAATGGCATCATCATAAAGTAAAGTAGTGTGAAGATGCGGTTGCTCACTTCCTACAGAGCGTGGTAAAAAGTTCTATTTCTCCCATGCTCTGCTCATTTTTCGCAGAAAAACTATTGAAGCGCACCAGAATTATCAAAATTGTGCATCTTCTACATCTTCTGAGCTACAATATTGGGTAAGATAATTTTTGAAGGGAATTATACAAAATGACAGCATTTCACCGCATTAGCTGGTGTAAATCTCTGCTACGAGAGAGTACCGACATGAAAAATATTGTGAATAATGCCCAAAGTGTCCTCTATACTTCCCTTAAAGTACAGGTTTCTGCGACAAAGATCTCGGCAGCTGGGGTGTATTTAGTTCTGAAAGTGGTGCGCGCGCCATCAGTGTGGCCGCCGGATGAGGTCTGTCATGATTACTTGCCAGGAAATTTTGGTAGAGAACAAATTTAAAGGCACTAATTTTCCGAAAATGACCAAAAGTGAATGCAATTTCATTTCTAGCAATATTTCCTATTGTTGTCCTTCTTTGGAGCAGAAACCACCAAGTGTTCATCTGTTGCAGTTTTCGCGAAAACTCAGAGGTGAAGTCAGTGCTCAAAGTATCGATGGAGGAATCCGTGATTGCGTTTTATTGCTATGTCCCAACCGCACATTATATGATTGAGAGGGATTTTTTAAAGCAATTTTGCAACTACTTTTGAAGAAAAAATCATAAAACATTGGTTGTGAGGTCAGTTCTGTGACTATGACACATTCACGAAATATTCCTCATACTCGTCGATACCAACATATCTGGATATAACCGTATATTTGCTTTATAGCACACTTCTTTACCTTGCTTCCATAAAATTACGGGACCTATTGCTGAAACCCTGTGAAAGTTGTAGGGTTGAGTTGACCCTGAGGAGATGCGGGCTCTAGGCTACGCGGTTCGTGAGAGTTTTGAGGCCTGCATCGGAAAGACTGGAGATTTGCTCGGAATCTTAATAGTGGTTTTTGAAGCTCATGCATTGTGTAAACTCATATTAAATTTTGGTCCCCTACCTACAGGAATTTTTATGAGTTGCAAAGCGCGGCCAAAGACTTTGTTGTCACCCTGTAGAGAAGACGTCACCCAGTGGATTCCCAGTGGTGTGATAGATGTGACCAAGCCGGGGAGATGTGAAGATGGTGAGAAACGAACCCAGTGATATGCATGGAATGTGGCGGAGCCCGGTAAAGTGGAGGACGTCAACCGATGGCTGGTGCTCAATAGTGGGTGGGAACGTCATCGGAGTGGTCTATGTAAGTGAAGCGGGCTCCAGCAAAGGTAGATGGGAAAAATGTTGAGGTTTGAATCCAGTAATGGAAACACCGAAGGGATTATAACGTCGTGACCATCTTCAACCGCTTTTACTAGTGCATCGGGAGCAAAGGAGGTTGGACAAGATTCGTAAAAAAACGTGATCAGAATAAAAATGGCGATTTTACAAAATTCATTAAGGTTTGAATGAAGTAAAATAGCAAGGAACACTGTCTAACATAGCTGCCGCGATCAGCCAGACCGATTTCATAACTGCTGTTCAATGACACGCGAACCAGGTATAAGGGAAACCACTGGGTCAGACCGGAAGTTCGTAGCTCGGAGGATGTAAGAAGTTCGAAATGAGGAAATTCACTGAGATGAAACAGTACAAATATATGGCTTGGCAAACCTCGGCTACTAACCCATGCACCACCTGATCGAGCACTTCTCGCCAGGATTGAGCACTCCATAAAAAGGATTTGGGTCCAAGCAAGTTCTATAGGCGTTTATAAACGAATTCTTGAAACGAAAGCTTACTGTACTCTAGCGCTTTAATTAGCTCTATCCTGGTAGTACTAGACATACACAAAAGTTCCTTCTGCTGGCATAATACCTCTAATCATGAATTTTTCAAGCGGTCGCCTTATTAGAAGTTGTTTGTAAAAGTTTATGAACTTAGCAGGAGCTACTAAGTTCCGCATTCATAGATTGAGTCTTTGGCAAAGAAACTTCAGGAAGGAATTTTGAATCAACCAAATTTCACTTGTAAGAGTACAACTACATATCACCTGCCTCTCCACTTCTGAATTCATGAGCATTGCAGGTTCGAAGTCAAATTCAAAAGGAAGAAACTGGTTGGTAAAACTGTAGTGATCGCTGGTAAATCGGTGTTTTCGTCCATAGTTGGGCAATTATGGAAAGTTATGGCCATCGTCACTATGTTTACTACTCTCTAAGAATGTAAGTGTGTGCCTATTCAAGTCGGAATCAAGGATTATTCCACGCATTTCCGCCAAGTATGAACAATTTAAGAGTTAATTGCGCAACTATGGTTGAAAACATTGAACTTGCAAGGTTTTCAACTGTTACTTAGGCAATCCATACTTCAGTGACCGTTCAGTGCTTCCGCAACAGATTCACACGAAGGAATTCGACAAATATGTACATCGACGTCTAACCGATAAGAAAAATGACATGAGACCCAGAATCGATGGAAGAGGGATGACGTCCATTTGACTGCAGAAAAACTGTCACTGGAGGCACTAATGACCACAGATCTCACTAGGACCAGTCTAATTCGGCGCTATTCTATGCAAGCGAAAAGCGGAAGGTGACAAAATTTGTGGGAAAGGCACTGAATCACCCCAGGGTAACATCCAAACTTCGATGAGTAGAATTGACTCTATATCAACAGTAGTAGCACAATTAAAATAACAGTGATATATGAACAATGCCAAGGGACCGTAACAGTGCCAGACGCAGAAGTGAAGAGCGGAAGTTTGGATAACTGATAACAAATATTCAAAAAGGAAGTAACTTGTAGTAGGTACAATTACAATACAACAATAAACAGTTGGTGAGAACTCCAGACGTTCAGTACAACTATAGTAGGATTTTTGTGCAGTTGGAGTAGACAGAGGGGCGCCTTGCCGATGTCCAGAACTCGTTTCACGCCATTTTTCTTCTGGATTGGAGGTGTCTCAGATTTAAAAAAAAAAGAGAGAGAAGATGGAATGGGTTCCAGGAATGTGATTGGTTTTCACACGTGACGGTGCGAATGAATACATACGTATTTCGTGTGTTTAACGAACCCCATGAATCCGAATGCGCAGTGCATGGGTTGGCGTATTATTATAGAGCACTTTTCTCTGCAGGCTTGCTGAACTTTTGGAATATTTCATACTTTTTAAATGTGATTCTTCAAATTTCATGTCAAGCTTCAAGTCCTGGCGGAATTATTGCAGTAGTTTTATCAAGGTGAAAGTGTACATAGAAAAGAAGTTTTTGGAATATAAAAAGATACTCATTTAGGAAGAGAACAAAGTCAAAATAACGGAGAATTTTATTGGAATAGTAAAAAACGGTCCATTTATACTTTAAACAAGAATGCCATAATTCTTGTACTACAAATTATTAATAAATAAAATCGCCTTTCAGACTGGCAGTGCCCTCTTAAGATCAATCTTCCGGGAGTGTAAGATAAAAGTGCCACGTCACAGCCACAATCTTAGGTCGAGGGGAACATAGTGCTCCGGAATTTCGAATACAGAAAGCATAGAAGGCTATTTAAGAACTGGAGGAAAAGAATTTGGGAAACAGTGCACCAGATTCGATGTACGGAACACAGTCTGTTCTGGAAAAGCCATTTTACATAAGAGCTTCTTCTCGACTGAAAATTTCCGAAGGGGCACCTAAGTCACAAATATAATAGGCTGACGGAAAAGAATTGAGACAATTTCAATCACCATAGCAATTGTTTATTCTCAATCGCACATACACAAATAATGTGTTCCTGGTTTTCATGCGGAGAATCTTGAAGAAGCAACACTGAACGGGTCTGTTCATCCTTCGGCCACATCCTTGGTCCTTACTGTCTCCAAATACGCCAGTCGAGCTTCGGTAGCGATTGAACGGGCATCGAGCACAGTCGCAGCCGACCCGTTCCTTCTGGCATAGAGTCCACGCCAGCCAACGCCGTGTTTGACCGAGCTGACATCCCGTGTGTGTAGGGTGAGATGCGCGAGAGACTCGACTGTTCGAGAGGGACGTAGGAGTCCGAACTGAATTGAGACAATACACCAATGATTTCTTTTCGGCTTCCTCCCTTGAGGGTTTGTGCCCAGAGGTATGAGCATGCGGTAGCCTATCGTCCCAGGAATGTATGTGAGGGCATGATGCTGAGCTCACCTCATCTAGGCTTAGAAATGGACGAACAACCTGTTCAAGCGTCCTTCTTGTAGAACTCGTGTGGAAGATCCGCACTAGCAACAGGGACATTATTGTGGGCTCTGGACCGGTGACGTATGTAAGTCATGAAATCGTGAGCTGTCGATTCTGTTTTGTTAGGAGCTATACTTCTGCTTGGAAAAATTCAAACACTTCGCGAACTGAGGAGCTAGGTGTGCTTTATCGGAATTGCTGGCAAGCTATATAATGGGCAACACCAATAGTTCAGGGTGACGGCTGTCGAGAAAAAAGGCATCAACTTGTCGAGGTGTATGTTTTTATCAACAAAATGCTCCCTCATACGGTTTCCCATACACATCTACTATACAGGGTGCGTCGAAAGTCTTTGGACAAGCATAAACCCTCGCTAAAAATCCAGGGAGGGGGAATTTGGAAAAACCGGTGGTTGTTTTCTCTTCATGACCTAATATGTGAGCATAAAAATTATTTTTGTTCCTGAGGTTTCCTCTTCTCGTATGTTCACAGCATTTGGAAAGTACAGGTGAGACGTGGGTTCTAGCGCGCAGGTAGTGGAGGCACTTTTCCTCCCACCACTTCTCCATCTTTTTGTGAGGAGACTCCAAACTCCTGTTGAGGGTAGCAGAGGCCTTCTACTATGAAACCCAGAAAAATCCCTGGGAAATTTGTAAAATAGGTAGGGCACTCCCAGGTTCATTGTCAACTTCGCTTTTGCCAGTGCTCAAAATTTTTGCATGAAAACACGGAAATCGCGCTACAACAGCTATTTTCGCTTGTTCGAAAGCAATTTCACCACGGTTTTTTGTCATAGGTTTGTTTATTTGCTCCTTCTCAATAGACGTGTGATAGTTTTGGATTTATAGAATGACGAAATACCCCCTTAAAGTGAGAATTCTTCTTTATTGCCATGGTGCAGACAAATATTCGCTTATGGAAGCCCTACATCTACTCTGGGAGATTTCGAAGTGGTTTCTAGATTCAGCGGGCTATGGCCTTCCGAAAGCTATACAGGGATTTGAGCTCTCTTCCGAAACTTTGGAGAAGGGCCGGAATGAATTTCAGTTCATCAGGTTCCTCGCCGGGCCAACGTCACATCTAATTTTTAACAAGCCCGTGTCGCTACCAGTGGAGGAAATTTTAGAGTCAAAAATATTATTTATGTTAACAAGTGGGCCGCTAACACACAGCAACTATCAGCTCTTCCAATTTTTTCTTCCTCATTTTTTGAAAATCCAATATGCTTGTCCAAAGACTTTTGACGCACCCTGTAAATTGCCCCACATGCGCACGACTGCTACAGCATCTGATCGCAGTAATCGAAAAGATCAAATTTTCGCGTGTTTTTATTGTATGTTTCCTTAGTAACATATAACCCTCACAACTTCTGTTCTCAGCTACAGCTCCTTGTCATTGTTCTTTCAAGAGCCCATGTATTACGTTTTCGCTATTTTCTTTCCAGGTTCCTTTTTCACCTTGCAGTCAGTTGGCTCCCCTGTCATCAAATTCTCACATTTTTACAAAAGACTCAGGTACGTCCGTGTTACCTCATCTCAGCATCCGATATACTACATTCATTCTCAAAGAGAGTTGCCTGTGGGAAATAGAGATAAACTGTATGGATAGGTTGTAAAATTTCAGATCACTACAACATCCGTTCTGAGACGTCTCACTTCCTCTTCAAAAGTGGTAGTGATCTTGACGGGATACAACGGTTTTACTATTCGAGCTAGAACCGAGATCGTGATCCTGGACCAGGTTAGCAAATCCTTGGGTTGCCGTAAATCGTTTTAACTTAATCCGTGGATTTTCCAAGAGTCGTGGAAAAGTTACATGCCCATACAAAGCAGATGGTAACTGGTAATTACGCACATCCGGTAGAGCCAGGACCCTGTCAATTTCTCGTGTCATTGTCATCAGTTATGTATACGACAATGTATGTCGTGCTTCTCACATGCTTACACAGGTGTTCTAGGCATTGTCACGAGTGTCAACACCTCCTTGCACAATGACGTATGTTCATTTCAGCTCAAGTGACAGCCGCTCTTGTGGTAAAACCTCGCATTTTCTCTGCCGAAAAAGCCTGTGGTGATGGTGCTTCAATTTGTCAACATCGGTGTAAAGCGCACAATTGTGCCCAGGGAATCCAATATGTATAGAGGGCTTGTATGCTGCTAATGTGATACGCCACATTGTTTATTTATTTATTTATTTATTTATTCATTTATTCGTCCATTTGCTTGCTTGCTCACTTATTTAGGGCCGTGCAATAATGCACAAATAATAGGAATTTGAGTAAGTGAGCACTGAAACTCGGGATATAAAACATAATTTTGTTTTTCTCCAATGGTTACTTGTATCCTTGAGATTACCCAGGGTAAAAGTGCTCATTCCACACAAATTAACCCATCGTTGATACGGGCACGAACAAGTTTGCCCTGGGTAATCCCAATTATGCATATGAGCCCCAGATGCATCGCTAAGACTACCCAGGATAAACGTGCTGACGCTCATGTGACGCTGAGTGAATTCGGGGATGTTAGCATGTTTACCATGGGTAATCCTAATCATGCATGCGGCCTGATGCCCAGAAGGAACAATTTTAGCTCGCAACACGCCTCATTAGCATGTAGGCTAGGGTAGGCTCGGTTAGCTCCATGGGTTAGGTCATCTTATAGGTTATCTTTTTACGATCCTAACCTCGCAGTACACTACATATTTCATGCAGATTCCTGCACACCCAACAGCTCCTAGCCATCTCCCCCTTTTTCCTTCCCTTTCCATCCTCATTCTCTTTTTGTCGGCTCATGCATTCCTGCATCATTATTATTACACAGCTAACGAGCGCAGTTGTCGCATATCCATTCGGCGACTTCCTCAACTGCCTCATCTGTCATATGCGGTTATCGCCTCGGATAAATTCCGTTATATTGTTCAGACTTATCAGTTCTTCTGGAATTTCCAGCCCACCCTGAAAAATCTGCTGTCTCAGCGGTCTTTATTTTTATGGCTGGCCCGCATTCAATTTTACAAAAAAATGTGCTGTGTATCCTCAAATTACATTCGTAGCAGCCTGGCGTTTGCAGGATTTTCTTCTTGCCGTTTTTTCTCTCTTCATTTAAAGGACGTTTGTGGATTTCCGTTTTACGCTCTACTTTTTCTGACACTCGACAAATCTTACACTAGCTCATCCATTTTTATTCACCAACCGCCATGTTACCATCGGTAAAATATTCCTGAAGGTGAAGATCTCTGTGTACCTGAAATAATATTGCTCGCTGCACAGTCTTGTGACAGATGTCCTGGAAGGCATCCCAAATTCTCCACTAAAGAAGATAATTAAAATAGGATTTTCTGCATTTTTGTGAAAAATTGTGTTTACCAGTGTCGTAAGCGTTAAGATTCTTTCCGTTCAAAAATCTCAGGACGTTTTCTCAGAGAAGAGACAGCCTTCATAGCATTTACAGAGAGAGAGAGAGAGAGAGAGAGAGAGAGAGAGAGAGAGAGAGTGGCAGAATTTTCATCTTCTTCTATTATTGCAGTTGTCCTAGTAATACATGTTCAACAATGACTTTAACCCTAAGGAATCTTTGTTGCAGTTTTTTTGTGCTCCCCTACGCGCTTTGTGAGAGCTGCCCGAGCAATTTGATACATGTAGCAGTTTTGCACTTAACAGATAGTTTGGGTCTAGACGACCATGAGCAGAGAGCTCACAGGGAGATATCAAATATTCCTCCTTGTCATTGTTAAGTAAAACTTCTTTCACATCTCTTTTTTTTCGAATTTCGCCACATGTTTTGGGTCGGGCAGGACCAGTCTTTTTGTAAAACCAGTGCCCTCATCCAATTCCCCATTACTCGTCAGCTACGGCCCGACCTACTAAACGTACCCTCTCCCACACCGATACATCATCATAAGCACTGCACGATGAGGCTTTATCGAGATTCAGTGGCTTTTTTCGTGACTGAACGGGATTACTCCGAGTGGACCTTATACCTTCAAGTATACTTTATCAACGATTATGTCATTATATGACGTTGATTCCTAGGCAGCAACGACTGGAAATGATAAACTGCAAAATGTCGCAATAACAATGGAACTACTCTCTCAATTCAAATTATTGTAGCTCGAATTATTTCCTTTAATTTCCGGGTTAGAGTTGTTGAGTATGTGCTGACATCATTTTAATAGCTGATGCAATGTACTTTACACATAGTAAATTTTGCATTTTGCAATGAAGTTGAATGGTTGAGAAACTCCGCCTACATATGTAGATCAATTTTTGCGAAACTTCGGATTTTGTTCTTCTCAGTTCATATGATACAAAGTTGTTTCTGATCTTCTTCTTTTCATTTTCGTGTTCTTCTTTTCCACCTTCTTTCCTCCCTTTCTCTATCGTGTCGTGGAAGTGTTTATTTATTTATTTATTTATATGTTTATCTATTCATCTATTTATTTATTTATTTATTTATTTATTTACTTGTATATTCACACTTGATCATGCATCAATAACAGAGGGAAAGAATTAGTTCCTAGAAAAATAAAGCACTGCTTGGCCCGGATCTCTTCTCGGACGGGTCATAAGTCCACGTTATCGTTAGAGAAGGAGGAGAATCCGTTAACCGATGTTCTCTGCTATAATCTGAGCGGAAATACGAGTCTAGACATAGTGTTTCCAGTGGTATCCCTTTTATTTTGGAGCTTAAATGAAGCACATTAACTGTATAAGCTTCGTGGTGGTTTACTACATTACATACATAATTAGACAAACACTTAAATATTTCCCATGCATGTAGAGGTGACCTTCAACCTTGCCAGCATCTGCCTAACTTTGCCGATCAACATAGATTTTCCTTGTAAAACTCGCTTCTTTGACATCGGATACCCTCGCCGCTGTTCTTTCACGGACGTGTCATCAAGCTTCCAGGCATATGAATGTTTCCTCGTCATCATCCTTAGTATGTCATCTGTAAACTTTCGTGCAACATGGCATTTATTCACGGCTTCCGATGAGACGGCTTTCATTTATTAATGGGTTACTAGGAGGAAACTCTCACTGATCACGCTAGGGGTTGACGCAAGGTTAGCACATGGATTGCGTGATAGCTGCGGTTTATACTGGATGCGTCAGACGTTCGTGAGACACAGAAATTCACGATAGACTATTCATGAAGACTGATAAATGTGATGTGTACAACAGGGTTCAAAACCTCGCGAGATTGTCGCGAATAGCTGCGACGATGAAATCGCATGCGTCTCGTCTGCGTTGGACTGCGTGAGGGTTGCCTCCCGGCCAATCCTTCATCAAATTTATAGTACATTTGGCTCACCCAACATGAAATTTTCAATTATTTTTGAACCTAGGATTACTAGTTTTTCATTTCATCGACATACAAATCTTTCAATACGATATAGCCAGCGGTCGTTTTGACCAAGGAGACCAATGAGAGCTTCATGAGGGCTTCTCCACTGCAGTTAGCACGAGGATAGCTCAATCTATAGTTGAGTTATTGTCGAATATTTTACCTGCAGCAGTGCCTCTGATCATGTTTTATTGGCTGCTAGTGTTTCTAGGCTCTCGGCTCTCCATCTTCACCACTTCACCTAATTTTTTTCAGTTTCCTTCTCTTCGCTCCGTTCTTCTTTTTATTCTTCAATTTCATCAAAATACTGGAAGTTGCTTTCCTACCACAATTTTCTTCCCTTCTTTACAGAAAGGTATTGAGCACATACATGCAAGAACAACACAAAGAACATCTAGTGGATAGTCTGCATGAGTCACATGAGCTGGATGATTTCAAGATATGATATGATTTCGACTTTGTAAATGACTAAAATTAAAACAAAGAATACTTACACCAAGCGCGGATAGCGTTTGAAGGCGCTGTCTGGCCGATCCTAACAATTGCTTCAGAGGCCTGCTTTACGACTGCTCGTTAGCCGAACGTGTTTGAAGGACGTTCCAGATGCTCCGAATAATGTGAGTAATTTGTGATTTCACAGAACACAAAAGTTTAGGACGTCTGGATGAATTGCCCCAGAATTCCGTGACAGCGGCCGTATTTTTTTTTTTTGTGAGTTTTGCCTAAATGTACATACGTTGAGTTCCATGGCAGTGGCTTTTTCTATAATAGAATTTTTCGACGGAAAACAGTTCTTTAAAGAGCAAATTACAGCAGAAGTTTTGTTGTTCTTCATACTAATATTCTTGGGAATTCGCATGATTTCTCCCTCAGAAACTTCCGGAAAAGAAGGAAAATAAGAGCCTGAGGTTGAAGAAGCCCGCATAGATGCTTTGCAGACTTTTCTACATCTAGAAGGATAGTACTGGAACTCTTCTAGCAGGAAAACAGAGGACTAGTGCAGAGGTCAAATAAACCTATTTCTCCTGAAAATTTCATGTATTCCCACACGACGATTGGTAGTGTGTTTTTCTCACACTGTTGTTCTCATTAGAATGCATGCTTCTAATGGATTGAGGACATTTTCTCGAAGGTCGTTCACATGTAAAAAATGAGGACAGCTCATGAATTCACAACAAGCAAAGCGAGCAAGATCCTAGCTGAAAAACAACGAAAAATGGAATGCAAAGACTGCCACCCTGATTTTTGAAAAAAAACTAACAGAATCATTTTTTCAGCTATCGGTTTTTTCCAAAGTGGATCCTAATTTTCAAAATGCTTTTCTTCCTTTCTGGATACCGGCCTTCAGTCGTTTACTGCCCTTCCTCCTCTAAAAAGTCAAAATTGACACTTCTTCTTGAACTACCTTCACTAAAAATGCACTGGTGGAGCTGTAATCGATTCTTCTCCCAAAAAAAGTGAACAAAAAGGTACACGAGTCCCTAAGTTCTCACAGCGGTGTTTGTATTCAGTGTTCTTGCAATAGTTTCGCCTAAATATTCACAATGTGGGTTTCTTTACGTCATGTCGGCCGGTACCAAATGTATATAACCTTGCGAATAGAAAAAAAAACAGTGCGTAAAAACAGTATACGTTTACTCGTTCCCACTAGTCTGCAGCCGATGCACTCCAGTGTATCCGTCCGCCAGTGGGCAGAAAGTGGGTGAAAGGGGGGAGTTGGAAGAAAATCCGCCGTTTTGGGGAATCGGATGGAAAATAAAATTAATAAAAGTATGAGTTATATCGCCAGATAATTAATAACTTACTTAAGAAGCAATAATAAAAATGAACAGTTAAAAATANCTTCTCCATTTGCTTGTACTTGTCAGCTGGTATAGAATGTAGTTATTTATGCTGATGTATCACACAGTCCGTATAATTTCGAGCAGAACTAACTAATGTAGGTGGAATCCATTTATCTTTGAAGCTGCTGCAGCGAACCAGCCGGAGTTATGCTGCACTTGTGTATTGCCTGAAATTCTATGTCAGAGTGATACTAAATTAGTAAACGGGGGGGGGGGGGGGGGGGGGGGGGGAGGGGGGGATCTGTCCCTGCGTCCGCCACTGCCATTCACCAATCAGTCCCTGGCGACGGTGCATCGGTGGTGATTGAATCAGTAACGTGTCATTAGCTGCCGGATGAAGAGATTCTGAGCAAAGATGGGTAACCTCATACCCACGGGTATGATTACCCATGATGGCAGCTGAGTGAAAACAACATTATGTATGGGTAGATATGCTGACGGATGCTAGGTAAGGGGTAAGAATTGGTATGTTAACGCGATTACCACTGTGAACCTTAATTATGCACCCGATCCCTACTGCGAAGCGGTTGGCTAAACATAACCTCCCCATCAGGCGTTAATCCGCTGGTAAATTTCCAAAGGATAGCAGTATATCCAATCCTTCCCGGCATTTCCTTTTGGGAGGGACGTTTATCTCGCCAGGATAGAATAATTGATACTGGCTGGTGGCCATTTATCACGTGTAAATTTCCAATACTCTATTTCCAGTCCTCCTACGAAGGATGTGAACTCACGGCTTTCCTATAAATCCTGGAGATTGTGGAAAATATGAATAGAAAATTTTCCCGATCCAAAAAAAATTATTATTATTTATTATCACACCTTGCTTAATATTACACCCTCACTGCAAGCCTTATAGAAAATTTCCCTAGTAAAAAAAATCCTTGTTTATTAACACAACCTTATTGCAAGCCCTCTAAGATACGTACGTACACATTTATTTCTCCGGGTTTCTTAATTTTTTGCTCCATTCCATACGATTCTCAAAAAAATTGTAAGGAACGATGAACAAACGTTCCTTAAGCACATGCTTTCTGCAGACCCACAACTACTTCCTGCAAATTTCCCTAAACACTAAAAACCACGAATTCCTGAAGAATTCAGGTGCACCTGCTTGGAAATGCATGGAATTTGCAAAGTTTCCTTCCACTTCTTTCCTGCAGTGGTGTTCTCTGCGCATTTTTCACGACATCACACAGAACTGCACACATACATATATTTGTGTATTGTCTCAAATTTCGTGTACTCCCACCATAGTTCAGTTGTCAGTCGAATAAACACGCCGCCGCAGAGAAACGCGTAGCTCTCGGTACTTTTTATGATCGACTATGTAATTCGAGAAGTCAAGTCATGTGTTGTACGTACTTTTTATTCCTCTTGTTTTTGCATGTGAATAGTATCCTCTAGCAAATTCTGGGCGGACACCTGCCGTGTACCTTTGCTGTTTTTACAGGGCAGGAGTGAATTTTGGCCCAACAGTTAAGAGAAAACTCCGGCATTTTGGCCGGGGTTACCCCTAAGTCATTCATTGTGATTTTTTGGATGGCTCCAGCAGATCAGTGCTCGCATAGTTTTCCTTCTGTTCCCACTTTGACGATTTTTCTTGGGTTTAAATGATCCCGAACTGTGAAAATGAGCTTATTGGACCTCTGCACTTTATTCGCTACTTTCCTACCCTAGTCTTCAGATAGTAATCCAGCTATACGTGCTACCAAAGTTTGGTGTGCGCTTTCTACTTGTCATAAAAGTGCAACACGTGACTGTTGCCTCTATAGCATGCTAACGTGGGTGTTTGGTTTGGTGAGAATACAAACCAGCGGGGGTAGTGTATCGTTTCGTGAGAAAATTTCACAAAGTTCGATGAAGAAAAAATTTCCGGGGGCGCCTTAAGGTTGAAGGAAGCTTACCGTGTCCTCACCATATTAATTCTCCATATAAGATAATTGGTGGACGTCGATGGGTTACCTAACAAGGGAAGGATAGCTGGTCAGTGTGGCCGTTCACAGAGAGACGTAAATTACCTTATGCAGCTCTCAACGCTGATATCGAATCCGTTTCCGTAACTGACCAAACTGCTCTCTATGATGAGTTATGCCCACTTCCGCTACCCATCTGCAAGCCCTGAGATTAGTGTACAAAGAGGACTCTTATGGTTAATGCAAAAATGAGTCTCTTGTTATTCGATGTTATTAAAACTAATAATTATCAAGAGTGGAGCCCGCAAGCGAAGGTGCTAGCAAGTATAAACAGATCTGAGGACATATTGACAGTTTCCCACAAACATGGCTCGATTGGTGAGTGATTGAAGCAACAGAAAACTTACAAACTCTGAAAATTAATTCAACTTAGTGGAACCACAGGATTTGTACAGCACGACTGTTCAATAACTGTTTATTGATAATAGTTGAAATCCGCCTGGGTTCATGCCACGGAAGGTTACCTGATTTGGATGCAATCCAGAATAGAGCTGCTTTACGTCCTTGTTAGCTCACGCCAGGGAGGGTTCCCTGACTCAGATCACAATCACTGAAGATGGTGACGACGCTGTAGAGACTATAAGACTATGAGACTATCAGGAGTGGTAGTAATTTGGTCCTAGGTACGGTTCTATTTTTATTTTATTTTTATTTTTATTCTACGGTCTTAGCTCGGTTGCCGTGAGGTCGAGACTAGAGTGAGACCTCAAGGTGACCGGTCGGTTACCTCGAGGTCTCAGTTGTTTTACAATGCATTTTTTGGAGAAATTGACCTCGATGTGACCTCTGACGGTTACCTCACGGTTACCTCGAGGTCTCGACCAAATTACTACCACCGCAGAATCTATTATATTATAGGTCTGACAGTGAGCTTCAGAGTAATAACCGCCAGAGATATCTGTACAAGGGCTATCATGAGCTCGACCTGCGGGTTCACAAGCACCTATCTTAAACAACGGTATCTGTCATATATTCCAGGGCAGATGAGAAATACATATCTAAAAAGGTTGATGTTATCAGAACTAATATTTATCAACATTTGTTGGAACGTAAGTAGAGTAATGACGACATAAGACGACATATGTAAGAAGAACATCAACACTTTCAGGCGAATGAAGGAGACTTTTGGATTCATTGGATCCGGAAGGCGGTCTGCTCGTACGCCGACGGAGGTGTTCTTTGTTATTTTCTGATCATTTTCTCGATCAATCAAGCTTAAATTATGACTTTTTAACGTAACCTTCCCCTCCCCTCCTCTTACGGGGCTACTACGCCCTCTCTTCTGACGTGAGCTCGATGTCCCTGTTGACAGTGTATCGATGGTGGCGTGAGAAAACCAAGCCTACTCACTCTGGCTTTCCATATAACGTGGCTGCGAACTCACATAGGAGTTTGCTTGTTCTTAGTTGCAGTGACTAATCCTGTGGATTTTCTTTTCCCAGAATTCTATGGCTTAGGAAATTTGTTAATTACGAAAGCTGGCGGGGAAAGCTGTTGAGGAAACCCGACAATGTGGAATTTTCCCAATTTTCTCACCAATTTGGCTCCTTTTTGTTGTGAGGCTCACATTGCTAGGGACAGAATACTCATGTTTCCAATTTCAAAAAGGTCACAGCTGCATCTGCAGATCTCTCAGCGTAAAGGAGGCTTGTTTAGGCATCTCAACGCGATATTGTGCATTCAATACAATGTGTGCATTATGAATACGAAATAGTTTATATGCCTCGCCTGGATATTTATTGTTTCTCAGCGAACGTGCTGCTTATGCGTCATAGTGTTAGCTATACTTAGGACCGAATAAAAGTCAAATAACGCAAGTAATCTAAACTATTGGGTTGGGCAATAAGTTCGTGCGGTTTATTCAACTTGAGTTTTCACCGAGAATCAAAATATGTTTGAGTGCGTGTTATATATTATTTTGTAGCACTTTGTTTTCGCTTTACAAGTATTCCTACCGATTTCCTCAACACACGCAACACCTCGTTTTCTATCGCGTAGAATGTGACCCTCCGAATCGGCTTGGGCGAACACCTCCGACGGCAACTACTGTTCCACCTCAATCGCGGATCGAATGCAGCTCAAAAGTTTATGGGTATTTATGAGGTCCAAAAAGAAGCCATTACTGCTGAAAGGACGGCACAAAAGCAGATGCCCGCCTCTGAGAGGTGAAATTTAGCCAGGAGGATGTCCCTACTCTGAATTTAGAGTTTAAAGGACAATGAGCTGTTTATCCGGTAGGTTCTGCTGTAGATGTAAAGAAGAATCACTATGAATGTCAAATCTTGGCAACTCCCAGGTTCAAGTGATTCAATTTGCCAAAAAAAACATCGAAGGGCTCAATTCGAGGTTATCCCTCATATTGAGAAGGCGCGTCTCTTCTGGGCAAATTCCACCAAAACGAGAACCGAGATGCTAGAATTGAAGGTGATTTCAGGCATGCGACACTTGCAAGCCTAAAGCTATCTCGAACCACTTATTTTGTATTTTCTTTGGCATTTTCCAGACTTCTATTCAAGAGTTGCAGTCGAGAGTCGCAAATATAGTCATCTCAGAGAATGCGGTTGTTCATGGAGATGAAAGAAGGGGGCTGCTCTGTCTCTAGGAGTATTAATAGTGGAGGAGAGATGCTATATAAATCACTTTTTGAGATTGATGCTATTTGTGAGAAACACTAGTTTTTATGCCCACGGAAAACCGCACGAACTTTTTGCTCAACCCAATAATTCTGAACCCGATTGAAGGAGTTTGTATGTTAGAAAAAATAAATACATAGAAGACCCTCATTATGATTCCTCTAGAATAGAATTTCTTTCTCTCTTCCCATTTAATTTCTAAGGCTAAAATTTCAACTTATTCGAAATCGAATTTTCAACTTTGAATAGATCTATTGCATTATTCGGTCCTGAGTTTGGTATCAACTGCTACATATATTCACTTTAACTTTTAGAGCAAGCGATTTTTATTGTTGCGTGCTAATGCTCAGTTTTGCTCTCATTAAATGTTTGCTATGAATTTCGGAAGTTTCTCAAACCCATCCGTCTTCTTAGTGCAAACATATTTCCCTACCACATCAACTTACCTGACGTGTGAAAAAAAAACTGGACGAGTTGAAGAGGCTCACTTTTAACTCCACCACCCTTTGGTCTCACAGCTTCTGGACCACCTTTCCTTTTTTCCAGATCTTTCCCCAACTGCTCACTCCTCCCACCCACACCTGAGAAAAGTAAGAGTGAGAATAATATAACAAAACATGGGTAAAAAATTTTTTTCATCTAAAAATTTCCGTGTGTTTTGAAAAAATGAGGACAACATACTATTAAAACTTCCCTCCTAAAGTATTTGAATAGAAATATTTAGAGATAGAAATATGATAAGTTGTGGTGAAAAAATCGTTAAATTAGACCATGGTTTCCTGAACTTTTTTCCCAGGAATCTAAACCTGTTGCAATACTGTACATGCAATGATTATGGGCCCAGTAATGGCAACAAGAAGGGTAGCGCTGATCTCTACTCAGGAGCGGCTGTGATCTGGCTGCAGTCAACTCCATTCCAACTCCACCCTTTCTCTTACAGTCTACAGCTTCTAATGTCGCTTTTCTTTAACATTATACATAGAGCTGGAAAGTAGCCCACTGTATTTCTAGCAAATTATTGTCGAATACTTCTGTTTTCTGAACTTGGATTTAATTATCATATTACAACGACAATATGCACATCCTCGCTTATTCGGGCATTTCAAGAACAACACTCGCTTCCATTTTGCACCTCTTTCATGTTCTTGAGACATCAACACGAATTGTTAATGTCGTTGGATATTTTTAGCGTGTTCCATAGGTGCAAATATGAGCTGCTTTGCTTTCTTGTTCTCTCACTGTATAAAAACTGCTTGCTTCTCCCTATTTCGATAATTACTCTTCTATTCCTATTTCTCGATGAAATCTTGTGGAACTACAAATTGATGCAAGGATTTTGCGCATTTTTCCAGAGAATTCGCTCACTAAGAATTAGGAAAAGTGGAGAATGCACTTAGAAGTGGGAAAATGGTTGAAATTCAGAGCCAAATGAATCAGTCTTCTTTCTATATTTTATAAATATTATTATTATTCTTTCTATATTTTATTTTTCTTAACTCTTGATCATTTCAGTGGTTCAGACCCACTCGCATGCACCACAGCCCCTGTGCCACACTCCTGGCACTCTACTGATTACGTGTGCATCCATTTTTTACACTGAAATCATCGTCATCGACCTATACCTTTTTCGTGGTGCAGTGCGAGTAATTGGGTATAGTACTATTAACCAAAACTGCTTTCGGCTCCTCCTACATCACAGTAACGCATGTGAGAGATGCCTCACAGTGCTTTGGAGACCTCGCTCTCACACCTGGGCTGGGATTCATGAAACGTTAACCACGCAAACCAACGATGGTTAGCGTGGATGGTCCTGCACAGACTACGCAGCGAGAGGAGACCCAGGACGCGAAAGTTGGTTTGCTAGCCTGGGTTTGCTTGGTTATGCGTTCATGAATCCTAGCCCTGATCTCTTTCCGAAGTTTCAGCTTTGAGTAAACAGCACTGGTGTTGGGTTAGACGAATTCTTACATGATTTTTCAAGGCAAGCATAGCGAAAACATATATAAAAGGCTAACTAACCTCAACTCGTACATCACCTCACCACTATGGCTTATGGTCCGATGCATGTGTGAATTAGGCACACCACTCAAACCGAGCCTATAATTTTGCGTGGAACCATTTGACTGTGGATGTGTTCCGTGGTTACCTTAGTATTAGGGTGTCAGCATAGGCGTACATGCGATCCGGGCGTCACTGGTGATCCACTGCCGCTAATTCAACGCCAGGTTTGTGTAGGCAGTTTGAGATTCATTCTAGTTATATGTACTTTTCATGAGTTTGAATATGCTGCTTCGAAGTCGAGTGTTTTTGACGATAAACACATAGATGGCGGTAGTTCCTGTGCACTTCTGGGAGAATGTGGGTGTTTCCGATGTGAAGGAATTAGAATGAGAACTTTCTGAAGCTTGCGAAGGAGAAAAATACTACTTTTGGCAAGAGTAACTTTCACATTATTTCAATGAGGTAATTATGTTACCAATATTTCAATATTCATGATTTCAACGAATAAATAACCTAAGTTTCATAGCTTTTAGTACTTCTTTAGTCCTTTATCAGCAGCTTTTACATTTTTTCACTGGATTTTTACATTATTATTCAGTCACTCTAGTGTGTCATTTTAGATTTTGATCCTTCCGTCCATGTCAGCCTTAGAATGACGTTCTTATTGGTCTTTGCTCATGCTCGTGTCGCTCTACTATGTAGAGATTTTCCGCTCGGATTGACTCCGTTGATCATTCACTGAGGTGGTATTTGCCCTTAAGCGGCCATTTTCAGCTAAGCACACGCCTAAATGGAGTGAGTCATTTGGCCAGTGTGAATTTTCGTCCTACTATAAATTGGCCACCACCTCCTGGTCTTTAAGACATTCAACTTTCTAGTGTATATTGAAAATAATAACAGAAAAATTTCGAAAATTGCAAAATAATTGAATCTGAATTGCAAAAATTACATAACAAGAATAATAACAAAAACTGAAATTGAGTAAAAATGAGTTTATTCTCTGTTTCCAATGAAAAGAATAACGCATGCTCTGTGTTTTGCTCCTTCATCAAGGAATTTAGATTTTCCTCTCGTTCTAAGCTTGGAATACATATCTGTACAAATTGGTCTGATGAACTGAGCTCAGCAAACAACGAAATCACCTCACAAGTCAACCCTGGACTTCGGTGTCTTCGCTTAGCTGCACTTTGGGCTTTCTGTGGAATAGAACTGTGAAATTCCAGGATAGTAATAGTAGTAGAGATGTGAGACCAAGGAACTTTTCTCATTATTGGATTGAATCTGCCAGTGATTTTGAAAATTCCCGTAACTAATTGAGTTGTTTCGATAAAGGATAAAATGAATAGTATTGTAAATCCCGTTCGTTGGACGCACCTCGATTTCAGCTGAGGATTTTCACTCAGTCTTAATTTTCTTCCTTCTATTGTTGCGATTAATGGAAAAATGTGGAACTTTATAACCACAAGAGGCTTGGACCCGTTCACACGCACCGCACCACACGCAACGGGAGTTTCTGATAGTCTGCGCGTCCACGGACTCCACTGATATCACCACTCCTATTCTCGTCTGATCCTACCGTTCCGTGCTCCAACCTGTGTAAACAGGTGGTGAAGCGCATGTGCGTACGTAGGTCTGGACAACTGTAGTTCTCTGTACGCTTTGGAAAGTCAATCCAGTTTGAGGATTCACTTATGGGAAACTTACTTCCTAAATGGAAACAACGCTGCCCTATCTACCTCATCATGTTCTCGAAAAAAAAAAGCCAACTACTGTTATGTGAGTCCTGATGAGTCGGTTGGGATTTTTGAAGCTCTGAAGGACATGTCAGCAAATGGTATTTTACTGCTTTTGTTCTCGCACTTATCTCGCTGCAACACATCACATACGAAATTGGGTACTTTAACCCATTGAGGAGCGCGCGGCTCACCTGTGAGCCGCGCCTTCTTCGCATGGTTTAGTTTGAAAGATCTCTAAAGCGCTGTGGGCACAGAGATGTACTTGAATGGTAACGCAATAACATTTTGAAGTCGGTGTGCTTATAAAAGTCTATGCTAAAATTTTTGTGAAAATTCCGCAGCAAGGAGAGGAGCCAAAACTCGAGGAATTATAGAAATGCGCTTAAAGGGCGCGGTCATCAATGGGTTAAATGAAGGATAATATGGTTGGTACTTATGAATTCTTTCTTGGTATGCTCCACACAGTCCGCAGTTCTGATATTATCCCCTCAATGGATTCGAATTCATAATATTTGCATGTTAGAATATTTGCATAATCTCTGTTCCACCTCCCCATTCTGTGCTTCAACAGCGCACGGATTGACTTACTTGTAACCTAATAGACAATTTACATTCTAGTAAAATGAGAAGAATATACATGCAAGTTAAGCACATTTTCCCTCCTCACCTCTGCAAATTGGCTGTTTTCCAACATCGTTCCATCTCCTTAGTAACAATTATGCACCTCTTCAGGGGGATGAAAAACTGTAACTCATATCCGTAGCAACACGTATAACTCTACCCATCTTCTGTCTGAGAAATTCTGGACAATTTGCCTGGTTCAGTTGCTCGTTCTTTTCTGAAATTCCCTTGTTATTTTCCTCACTGGACACCAAGTTTCCTATCAAAGTTTCTATAACTTCTTGCATGATATTCAGTACATAGTGGATACCCAGTGCGCATTCTGGATCTCCTCTTCTTGTTTCTGTCGTTCTGATTTCAGTGGTTCTATTAGATTAGTTTCTGGACTTGGACTCCTTCTAACTGGGCAGCTGCTTGAGTAATCTATGTAATCTTCTCCTGCACTACTTTTAACCCTAGTGGTTACGGCCAAGTCTCCTTCAGATGTGTTGTTGATCTTGGATACAATCCAAATGAGATAGCTGAGCAACTCTGATTTATTCAACGAACGCGCTACTTTAGATGATTAGACGATGTCCTCGATCTCGCAGCGTGACTCTTTCTGTCCACGACCTTTCCCTCTTTCTGTGGTCAGTAGTGGGTTCATAACAAAACAACTCTGTTTTCCATTTATAGTTGCGGCTGAAAATATGTCTCCTTTTATTAGCAGTAATATTGCGTCAATATGCTTTATTGGCAATTCTCTGAGTAGTAATACCTATCTTAGCAGTTGTTTTGACCACGTTGATCTTGGGGGAAATGCTTTTTCGATGTATTAGGCTAATGAAAAGGTAGTTGAGGCAGTCTAAAGGATCTATCCTCGTGGTAGATCTAATAAGTCGCGGCTTCTGGCTCTTCAGGTAGTTTGCCAAGGAAATTGAGATGAATTGTCGATTTTTTGAAGTGCACTACATACAATTTGTGTTTAGAATGACAGACTATAGACAGAATGTTCAGGAAAACTACACCTGCCTTCTGGTTATTGGTTAAGGTTTCTCACCATCCAGACGTCTTTTTACATAAGTTTAAATTAACTATTATATACAGCTGGTTCTGTATTTAACTAGTTTCGATTTTCTAAAGGGGTAAAGCTCGACAATCAAATATGCCGAGTATCTCAGCGAAATACCTCAGGTTCCCTTCCCGAAAAATGACTGGACATCAGCCAGTTCCAGTGCTAAGCACACATCTGGGCTAAGATATATCTACATAGTATTCGAGCACTATGCATATTCAGTCATGCAGAGGTTGGGTTCATCAAACTTACCATACCTGTGCGAGAGTCCCACTTTAGCTGAGAGTTAACCACTAGTTAACTCGAGTTAACCCAACCTCTGTGTGGCTAAACATACACAGTGCTTGACTCCTATGTAGGTATATGTTAGCACAGATGTGTGATTCGTACTGAAACTGGCTGATGTCTACATCTCAGCTAACTCAAGTACTTTTCTCTGGAAAATTCTTTTGTGCAGTGAGATCTCTGCTGTTTTTCTCCTGGAATTTTCCAGGCTCTTTTGGAAACTGTATGTAACGAAAAAGAATTTACCTAATGTAGTTCTGTCTCTGATAGAAAATTCAGAGGAGTTATTCGAATGAAATAAATAAATAGGAGGTTAGCAATAACGTAGTTCCGTTTCGCGCTTAACCTTGAAAAAAAAACCTTAACCTACCGCGTGCTCGTCAGTGAGGTACGGGAAGGTATTAGGTTGGTGCAAAAATAATGCGCGTTTTTCGATGCATCCTCTTCGGTGCATTAGATTTCCTGTTGTCATCATAAACAATATGAGAGATTGTATATCCCCTTGTAGCAAATTTCATGTCCTTTCCAAAGGCTTTGTCCGTTTTCAACGAAATCCACATCTATACGTAACTTTTGTTTTCGGAATGAAGGTGCCAGAACAGAATTCTTGCCAATTTCACTTCTGCGAACCAAAACTTAACGGCATCGCGGCAGGAGCTGCTCGGAATACCATAGTAGTTTTGGCCAAGGTAGTGCGAGCGAATACCTACCGCGAGGCTGCTCTCGATCTTTTCGAAGTGATGAGTTCTGCTTCGAAAGTAAAGAAGGTCGTGGGAAGTTTTCTAGGGTTGCCGACGATTAAGTGGTGGCAATAATTGAAGAGAACCCATTCAAACCAGCATGATCGGTTTCTCAGAACCTCATCGATAATTGTCTTCAGACCGTCCCTTCCATGGATAAGAATGGGAGGACGAAAAGCTCGACGACTGGGTACGACGCTATCTGAACGAGTACCAAATTGATCTTCGTTGAGAGGTCTGCTTCGCGCCCTTGTAGTGAAGAAATTTGGACCAAATCCTGGAACGCTTAGTGATGCATGGTAAAGAGTAGACCCTCTGCGACAATATAATGTTCCTTGCTCAACAATTGGGAGATGAAGGAGAACCGAAACACTGTCAGAAAACAAAACAACACTAAATTAAGGTCACAACGAATTTTTGGTGGTCCTATGTAGAAATCATTTGTAACAGCTCGTTGAATCGTTTACAGCTAAAAAGCGCTGCGAGTGTATTAACGAAATGAGACGGAAATCTCACTGTGTGAGCCCGGCATCTTTTAATAAAATGGATTCTGTACTCCTACGCAGTACCGTCCAGCCACATGTCGCACACCAGAAGCTCCACAGGTTGGAACAATTGTGCCAAGAAGCTCTAATTGATACTTCATAATCAGCTACCCTCTCGCTCACTGATTAACACTTCCTGGAGCATCTAGACGACTTCGTCCAGGAAAATTTCTTCGAGGACTGAAGTGACACCAAAATTGACTTCTTGGCGTTCGTCGATCCTAGAACGCCAGGGTTGAAGGGTACGGTGGTCATTAAATAGCTATATTATTGCTAAAGGTTCCCAGATTTGAATAGTTCTAAGCATTTTTGCAAACACTAATTTCGAACCAAGATATGGGGTCAGGAATTTAGGGGTTAAAAACGCGCATTATTTTTGCACCAACCTAATATATGGAAGTGGTCTAAGTCTCAGTTCTGGTTTTTTGCAATGCCAATGCTCTCTGTTGTTATTTTATTATAATTATCTTTTCCATCAGATTAGAATTTTGCAAATAGAATTCCACAACTATACATAATTCCAAAGCACGAAATGTGCGAAAAGCCGTCTCATCAGAGCTTTACTCTCACAAGATTCTTCAGGGGAAAACTTAATGTGGTTCATGTTCCATGGAGTCCTTACTCTTATACATACAGTACCGGCCAAAATTATATAGCCTTTTCAACCTTCCTCCATAACTTTTGTTTACGTAAATCTTGACTTAACGTGAAGCCTTGAAGCTCAAATTTTTATGATAGTTATAGATACTCAAAATTCGTTGAAGTTAAAAATTTGAACTTTAAGGCTTCACGTTAAGCCGATCCTTGCGCTAACAGAGGTTATGGAGGAAAATTGAAAAGGCTATATAATTTTGGCCGGCACTGTATGTATGTATCAACCCTTCCTAACATTAGTCCAGTTATACACGTTGTTCTGATTAGATAATATGCTCGGTTCATCCATTGTTTTCATATGGATAGAATCAGAGTACTAGCTATGCAAGCCGGGAAAAATCTTGACTACGTGAAGTTTTTCTTCCGATGGTGTCACAGAACAGCTGTCATTAATCTCTCATTCCCGTCGACTTCATCAGGAATTTTACCAGAAACTTGTCGTTTTCAAGCAAGTTAATCCTTGGCCTAGTTAATTTTGAATCATTCTATTCGATCCATGTCTTCTTATCCCATTCTCTTCTCAAGCTCCTTTCGGACCACTATCTATTTTTTCGTAAATCATAGAAGAAACCACTTTTCTGCTTCTCCTGTGTTCATTTCAAAGGTGCTATAGATTATCCTTTCATGATCGCTAGGATAAACTGACTTTTCAAAAACATCTGCAAGCATCTGTGGTGCTTTTATGACAGCTGGATATGGACAGCTAGTGCATATCAGACATGTAACAATGCTAATAAATCACTCAGTACGTTTTTAAAGGCACTTTAGGTTTATGCGCTCTTTTTTCGCCTTAATGCTTGTCTCGCCAGCGCCTTGGTGTATCTGAGCAGCCATGAGCTGCAACTTTCATTCGTTCAACAAGTTTATCCTTGTGAACTAGTTGGAATCTTTTTCTGTTAACTCACTGTGTTCTCATTAACAAATTCCTTCCATATTCCTAACTGGAAGGAGGAGGTACGGCCTTGTTGGCTCACGTCCATCAGGATAAAGAATACGATTTCACGTCAAGTAAAATGTTAAATCTACACTCTGCACATAGAATAAGTGAGGTTCATGAAATGGATGTTAAAATTGGTAAGAATCTAACCCAGCTTGCCCTTGCCTCCGAGCAGCCCATGCGTTTTTCGTGCGCTTGCAATCTGCGCTGTCGAACTGCACCAGCCCATGCCACATCTGCTATGACTTCTTTACACTCATACCTCGTGATTTGTGGATGTTCGCACGGTAACGCAGGTTTTTCGGGTACTGCGAGAATCCGAGGCGAGAATTTGTTCGCTAATGAGCGACATATGTGCTGAGACAGACGGCAGCTATAAAAGTGAAATGAATGTCCTGGTAGAACTACATGACTGATCCTGATCCTTTGGACCTGGTAAAGGCGACCAACTGTGCGTTCGTTCCTTGCATCAACTTTCTTGAAGTCGATTTCATTTATAACATAAGACGCTGGTGATCCTGCTGATTTTGTCGACACGACTATGACTGTATTACACTCTGTTTATACCTCATACTGAGACGATGGCGTCCCGATGACGGCTATAAAATGCTCGAAGCGACTAGTAGCAAACTTAAGTAGCTTTTCCGCTGAAACTGTTGGGAAAAGAGGGAAGCAAGAGCAAATTCTAACCCACAATGTTGTTAAAATTGTCGTTTTGCCGTAGAGCGCACCTGCTTGCAGAAGCAACGCGAGTTGTGCCTGCCGCTTCCGTCGCGCGAGAAAAGTATAATAAGCACGCGATGGGGATGGGCGATGTCGCGCTGCGGGGACAACCACCATTTGCCATATTACGACCGTAGCATGCGCACGCGTCCAAACAAGACCAGCCACTTCCATGCGCGCGGATTTCGCACTACGATCAAGTATAAACACGGCCTTAGCAACGTTGCAAAGTACTGCTTTGATGCCCACCTCAGTCTTGTTTGTTCAATCGTTGACCTCTAGAAAGATTTATTTATGCTGAGAACACTGTTCCCATCAGGAAAAATATCAAATATTAGGAATAATAAAGAAATAGAAGGTGGTGACAGGGCTGCATACGTTCAGAAACAATTTTTTTGCTGAAAACGCACTCAAAACAAAGGCAGTTTGTACTAGCCAGATATGGGCTAAAGATTTCAGTCTTTTTTTCCTGCACAAGAATGAACTTCCCTTTTATAGTGGCCTGGAGGGAATCGCGCGCTGAGTAGTGTACATAAATGCAACCCTTAAAAAAATAATCCAGTTTTTTGATGAGGTATGATCCTTTTCGCCTCCTAAAAGTTTGGTGAAGGTTTCTCCATAGGATTTCATGCTGCTGTTCCTCAGTATGTATTAGGTTGTGTAAAAAATAAATTGCGTTTTCCGCACATTAATTTTTAGCCCACTGTTTTTTGTGTATTTTTCATTCAATGTTCACACTGTTGTAAATCATTTTGAAGCTTGTCTGATGGGCGTTCTTCGTTTGATCTTCATTTGTTCCTAATCCTATTCTTGGCTAACTTCAGGAGCAATTACCAAGATGATCACAAGGAGCAAATTCGTATCATTTTGTTTCCTGAGTTATAACTTAAAAAGAAAGCTGCGGTGGCACATGAAAATATTGCGAAAGTGTGGGGACAAGATGCCACTTCAATTCATACTAATCAGTTCCGGTTCCACAAATTCCATTAGAGGGGCATGAGCATTCAAGATGGACAGAGTCGAGGTTGGATCCATGAAATTAACGACGACGGCCTGAAATTACTGGTGGAGAGGGATCCACAAGAGGTGCTCGTGAGTTAGGGGAGAACTTTAGGTGTCATGGTCGAGCGTCGCCGAGCTCTGGGAAAAACTTGAAAAGGTGAAGAAGATGAATCATTGTGTGCCCTACAAATTCAAAGCTGAACAGAAGCTGAAGCGCACTTAGATCTCATCGGAGCTGCTTTTGCGGCACAAGAATAGGCCTTTCCTTGATCGGTTCATGACGTCGATAACATATGGGTCCTTCGTGATAACTGCACACCTTTTTCGCAGTAATTGAACGAAAATTAGCCCCCGAAACTTTTTCCAAATCCGAAACTACACTAAAAAGAGGGCATCATGAACATTCGGTCTGAAATTAGCCAAGAGTTAGATTTGAAGCAAACGGTAATCAAAAAACGGAAGACCGTTAGATATGCTTCAGAATGATATACAACAATATGAACATTGTATGAATAATACATAGGAAAGAGAACAGATTAAAAATTGATGCGCAAAAAACGCAATTTATTTGTACACAACCTAATAGTATGGGTGTTTAAGCAGTTTGAACACTCATCATTTCCATTGCGAAGACTGGCAAAAGCTGCTTAAGTGAGGTAGAATAAGATTTCTGCAGACTTCTCCAAAAAAAAAACAGTCCTGCATGTGCTTGTACTCTTCAGTATGACAATTTCCTCAAAAATCATAGCAAGCGCTGACTCCACATGTGAACAAGTGTAAAGACATAAACGAAGCGTTGTCATGAGTTATTAGCAGTTAATGTTCTATAAGATGCTGTTGAGCGCACATCACGCGCTGCTGTCTTGAATCATCGTGCAGCAGTCGTGTCCTGGATTGTATTCCAGAAGTTTGAGTGTTGGTTTATTCTTTTGTAGCATCAGTCACAAATGCCTTTGGCATGCCAGTGCCCTCTACTCCAACTTTGCTACGAAAAGAATTTGTGAGGAGCTGAACTGAACATCGTGAGGGTTAACTTTCCTCATTTTCACATACTCAATTTTCCCCAAACTTTTCAATATTTTTCGATGGCCCCTCAATTTCGCGTGAAGTTTTTATCAAGGACTCATGAAGCATTGAAGAGTTTCTCAATACGAGGTTTTTTTCGTCCAGTTTGAATACTTGTTTTCGGTAGAATCTAGATGTGTCTAGCCGCCATTGGGTCGACTGGAAAATTCGAATCCAGAGAGTGCGGACAACTACTTCCACGCGACCGCGCCGAACTCGCACTTGAAATCCGTTCCGGTAAACACACATTCTTATCGGCTTCAAATTGAATTTCTGGTGACCTATGTGAATTGGAGCCAGATAGGCATTCTCACAACAACTAATGATTCGTCATCATCCGAACATTCAACTGCAAACACTCGCCACAACTGCTACAAACTTGATTTCCCTTCTTTTTCTGAATACGAGTTGCTGCACATTATTTCTTTAGAGACGAAAATGCCCCGTCTCCTCGCTTATTCACTGTTTACGAATCTCTTTGAGAAAAAAAACATGAGAGGGCTAGGGGAGTTTTCTGGCACTTTTTTTCTTGATGCACATGCACGGTTCTAATGACCTTTCGTGAAAAGTGAAATTATATTGATAGAGGCAAGTTTTCACCCAATGTTTGCTTTACTTCTATGTTTTCGAACAACTCATGATTGCCAAAGTTCTCTAGAAATACCCGATCTTCACACAACAGTGCCCTAATAAACTACTAGAAATAAAAATAAAAATAGTTTTATTTTCTGTTTCGCACAATAACCCCTTATACGGAGAAAAGAAGCAAAGGGATATGCCTCCCTCCATGCTCGCCAGTAAGGGAAGGAGGCATAGGAGTAGAAAACAAAGAAACTGAAACTAGCCTGTCTAATCTGAGCACTACAAGTGAATAACCAAAAAATCTCAACCAAAAACTAGCAGAAGATGGGAATCCAGACAAAAATCCAACGTGTTGAAAAAAAGTCCAGTAGAATTCAGAAGATATTTAATAGATGCTGGAAAGTTTATCAAAAATGAGGGTGTCTAAGCCTTTCTCCACAGCTTTTGCGGGGAGGAGAGCCCATTGAAGTATTCGTTACTCGTGGAGGAATAATTGAACAAACGTTGTGAAATGACGTGTAGCCTTCCTATTACTCTGAAATGTGTTCTGAGTTTGAACCCGGAAGCATTTTCTTCTCTGCCATCGTTTTCTGAGTCATCCCGTTCAAAGCCTCAGAGCCCGCTAAATTGAACTAGACAGCTTCACACGTCGAAAGATCACCTGCTCGACGAAATCACCTGCTTCACGCTGAATATCTGTCATTCAAGTGAGAACCATTAGTATACTATGGTGTACCAGTGTTAAGGATCTGATAGTCTAGACAACGCTATCAATTTCTATTTCGGAGTCTATGTATAATATTTTGCCTGCTTCTCACATTAAAATATTATATTTTATGTACATACATAATAGCTTCTAGTCTACCCATTTCAAACCGCGTGGGTGATCCGTTCCCGTACCTAATCCAGAAAATCCTCTCGTGTTGACGCAAACAATTTCATGTAAATATCCGGGTTCTTGGCTTGGTATATGTTGCTGCAAACGAGGATGTCTGCAAATCTTCTTTTATCTCATTGCCTTTCGCTATAGAGGTAGGCATAATGCTGTTCGTTATTTTCCCAGATGTTCATAATATCTTAAAACTCACAGAATAACTTGCTAACAATTATTTGACGAGCGATTTTCCAATCGCATCTGAAACTTGCGCGTCCCAGACCCTGCTCTCAACTTACTTTACCTCACCTTGATGACAACTTTCCGGCCCTGTAACAATGCCCCAATGGCCTCAACACTTGCATCGGAATAAACTACATAGCTTGTAGCTTGCATTGATTCTGCCCTCTCGATAAGTTGCTTGCTCGAATGGTCGTCAACAACTTTCCGAGAACCTTTGCGATTGAAGCTTGCTGGCAAGATGTTCTCATGAGAAATAAGACGACAACTTGTTGTGGCTCCTCCTTGTCGATAAGTTAATGAAAGGAAAAGTTGGGGACAACTTGTTTTTGCATGGCATGTTCATTTCGAACTTGTCAACAAGGGTTTGCTTGTTAGAAGGTCGTATGCGAGTTGTTTCGGACAAAAGGGGCTAACAACTTGTTCTTAGGGTTCTGATTCACTGGAATCCATAGTTCAGTGAGGTACATACATACGTATACAGTAGCGAGCAAAAAGATTGCAACTTTTGGTTTTTAGTCTGTAACTTTGTTCAAAGCAAAGCCTGGAGGTTCAAATTTTTATGGAAGTTGTAGATACTCATGAAAGTTACAAATAAGTTGGAAACTCCTCATGCCATCAACTTCGTATTTTTTAAGAAAATTTTTTCCCGTAGAGGTCGAAATCTGTAATTTGGCAAAGTCAGCAATGTCTCACAAAATGACGTCTATCGTTGAGATCTGGCCTGGAATCGCTTCCATATAACAGAATTGGCCTGTTTTAACTAGAAAATGTGCATGAACTGACCACTGGTACACATCTGCGAAGACTATGCGAGCTTAATTCAGCAGTGGTTCTCCATGGATATTCCTGTCACCTTGGCTCTCTCCACTAGCTCTGTTCAAAAGAGAAAGATGGTGCTGACGTTTCTATAAGTATGGCTTCAGGTGTTCGGCTCTAATGCAGTTCATTGCTCTCTCATAATTCCAAAATATTCCTGGTGGTTGCAATGAAGCCAATTGCGCACATAATGGAAAATGAGTTTTGAAATTTCCTCTATCTCGCGGAGGAAGGTACCTCAACGATCCCATGAGTGGTAAGGATCCTTCATGATTACTAGAGTATTGCTGTGTACATCACACTTCATGCCGCCGTGAATTTGATGAGGTAGGTCTTACAAAGTTGCAATGAACTTCACGATGCACCACCGAATTGGGATACTGTAACCTGTCGCTACGAAAACCGGCTAATTCAGGTTGTATTGGATGGAGCAAACTAAATGAGACATTCCCATAGCAAATAAATCTAAGCGAAGTGCGAAAGCGTGTGCGTGGACTAAGGAAGTACACGCACGCGTTCTAGTGAACAGCACTTCTCACTTCAAGTAGCCCAGTTTTGATAAATCCAACGCTGTACGAATTGTAATATACACGGCAATATTTTAGAAATCCTGAAGGATCTTTACCACTTATGGGATCATTGGTGTACCTTCCTCGGCGAAATAGAAAAAATTCCAAAACTTATTTTCCATGATGTGAACACATGACTCCATTGCAACCAGCCGGAATATTTCGGGATTATGAGGGAGCACTGAGTTGCGTTGGAACCGAACACCTCTAGTTAGACTTAAAGAAGCGTCCGCAGCATCTTCCTCTTCTGCACATGGCTGATAGGGGGAGGAACATCCATGGAGAACCACTGCTGAATTAAGCTCACATAGTCTACGCAGATGTGCAACAGTGGTCTGCGCGTGCATATTTTCTAGTGTAAACGGGTCGACTCTGACATATGGAAGCGATTCGAGGACAGATCTCAACGATAGACGTCATTTTGTGAGACATTGCTGACTTTGCCAAATTACAGATTTCGACCTCTACGGGAAAAATTTTTCTTAAAAAATAGGAACTCGATGAAATGAGGAGTTTCCAACTTATTTCCAACTCCCATGAGTATCTACAACATCCACAAAAATTTGAACCTCCAAGCTTTGCTTTGAACGAAGTTACAGACTAAAAACCAAAAGTTGCAATCTTTTTGCTCGCTACTGTATGTCCTATAGGACCATCGCGCCTGGGATGACCAATAAAAATTTTTACCTTAGCGGCCGAGAGACCCTAAAAACTAAAATGACTCAAATGCTTTGAGGTTAAGCCGAATAAAGTGAAGTTTTTTTTTTATGCGAAACGTTCCAGTTTCAGTCTTGCATCTGTGTTGAATATGGGCTTTGATCCACATTGTTTGTTTCCAAAATCATGTGTTTGTGTACTCCAACTGTATTTTGTACCAAACCCTATGCATATAAGGGTCATTCGAGTACGGTGTGATTCATTGTATCACTTGCGTACAGCCAATAAACTTCTCCTAACGACTCGTCTACCAACAGCAACAATCTGCTTGTTCTTTAGGAGAAAGCCAACGTAGTAAAATAGAAGCCATCAGAGTATTCCAGCCTCATCGCTTGTTGTAAACTCTTCTACAGCTCACTTTTTATCCTGTCGAAGGAATGGGTTTCTGCAGTTGCATGGGCCTCATTCCGTGTTACATTCCCCCTGCTGCTAATGTTGAATCCCTAGATTTGTTCTGTTAAGAGATGTCCTGCAAAAGTTTTTTTTTACATTTCTTTGCTTGTCTGATCCTTCTATGCAATTCAAACGCGTTGCATTCCAAATCCAGTGGAAAAAAGAAATCTATGTCGGTTGGAGTTTAAAAGACAATAATATCTCAAAAAAATCAGGGATAAATCATAGCCATGGCTGTGAAATATTTTTGGAGCAAATGGTCAAGAGAGTGCAAGATAAAAATCTTTTCCAAATTCAGCAAATCTGGGGTTTTTTCTGGGATTTTCCAGCTTCTTCCTGGAACTCGGCGAAGCGCAAGATATTCACGTGCATATCAATGCAAAAGAATTCCGTCGAAGAATCATGCGGAAGTCTTCATGGAGCTTAATACATAAAGTTTGATATCATGGAAATGTGGTTTAAATTTCAAAGCATGCTCCGGAACTTCATATGCTTATTTGTAGGTGGTCTTTTCTCTATGGACACCTGCAACAGGCAGGGAAATTCTAGGTGGTGCAAAGTATGTACCCTGAGACGATTACCACTCACTTTCATTGAAAAATAGACCAGCTGAAGGAATATATTATATATACACAGACTTTCTTGCCATTCATTGGTTTGCCATTTCACAACTTCTCCCTCGACGTTTGGATTTATGGAGATTTTTCAAATTTCTTTCTTCATGGATTTTTTCCCGACGGAATTCTTTTGCATGGATTGCGCTTGCAGGAATCGCCTTGAGCCTAGCCCCGGAAGAAGCTGGGAAATCCCGGAAAAAACAGCGGATTTTTTTGGGATTAAGAAAGATTTTTCTTCGCACTCTCTGTGACCACCTGCTCCATAAGTATTTCATAGCTGTGCCGTTGACTTATCTTTGATAATTTTTTCAATTTTTTATTGTTCTTCGAACTCCAGGAAAGACAGCGCTCCATGGCCCAGGTTTCGTGAAATCTTTGCTTCATTTTTTGGATAAATTTCTATTATTTATGCTTCAATACCCTTTACACCAATGCTTTATCATCTCTAAGTTATCAGAATTTTTAGAATTTTTCACGGCAATTAGCTAGTGATTGTTCTAAGATCCTGTGATATCCTTGATGACTTTTAGAATTTTTTATTGTTGGTTAAACTCGAGCAGACACACATCTCCATTATTCAGGTTCCGTGGGAACTCCGCTTCATTTATTGGAAGAATTTCTATTATTTACGCTTTATTAACACTTACTCCAAAGCTTTATTATCTCTAAATTTTCAGAGTTTTTAGTACTTTTCACGGCAAGTATTTTCAGAAACTTTAGTATTTTTCACGGCAACTAGCTAACAATTTCTGAGAAATCCTGGAGCTTTGCTCGTCGAAATTCTGCTCCAAGAAACCAGTAATTCTACTACCCACCTGAAGAATCCATATCCACTGCGGATAGAAATGAAAAGATGACCTTGGAATCCGTTCCAGCCTATTTCCCAGTTCTTTTCCCGGAAATTTCCCACTCTAATGCTGCACCACCCTCGCCCACTCACTAATTCTTCGAGCTGCTGTCCACTCGCTGATCGTCGGTTGCCTATGTTTTTGGAATGTGAGCGCTAAGTGGATAATGGGCGAATATAGGCTGTTTTGAGGCTGGCAGGTGTAGTGTTCGCGGCTGTGCCAGACCTATATCTTTTACGGGGTCCATGGAAATTTCTAGCAGTTTTCCCATGTTTTTCTTGGTGTCATTTATGTGTTTCTTCATCTACAGCATTCGTAGGACGAAGTAATGGATTTTTAATCATCTGACGGAGAGCCTACTCCTATATAAATTTAGCTTATCTGTTTTCCACAAACAAACCACTCATGCAAAATGATTTAAAGACCAACTATTAAGTTTTGACGCTAACAAGATAACAAAATGTGGAGCACAAAACATAATAACAGAGGCATCACTGTGATTCTCATGAAAACTCCCGCTATTTCTGTGAAAACTTCAAATTTTCCCACATACCGCCACGATTTTCTCCGCAGTTACAACGACCCGTTTGGTTTCTCCATCGGCGAACGCCTCCACATCTTCCCGTAAATCAAACCATTCCTGAATGTCACGCAAATTTCAAGAAACCCAGATGCGCCTACATAGGTTTTCGCTCTCCCTTGTGTAATCCACGTTATCGGCTAAATGGCCAATTCCTGGATTTTTACCAGAAATCGCGTGACTCCCGTGGGATTTCGAGAACGTCATAACTGAAAACCGCCCAAGCAGATCTCGAATTTTCTGGTTGTTTGGTATTTCCACGACTTCGGTCTGTTTCAAGTTTCTTCGCATTTTTTAACTTAACTTAGCTTACCTAACCAGTATGTACAATTTATAAACCAATCCTTGACCAGTTATTTGCATAGTTACGACCTACCGCATTTCCTTCATTCTTTTCAGTTGTTGTTATATAATTACTGATCAGTACTTATCACACATATGTAATTAGTGTAAGCATATTCCAGTTTTAGTCCCACCCTTTTTTCCAGTTGTATAAGTGTGTAAATGTGAATTGAGAGTAATTCTCAAGGCATGTATGGGTAAAACGATGAACGGTCCACGTATCATCGCCATGAATACCTGCTGATATACATAATAAACTTAGGCTGGGCAGTAATCATTGGGATGAAAAGCGTATAGTAATCAAATTGATCTACACTACGCATATTTTAGATGCACTTGAGCTTCTAACTATTTGACAGGCTGCCAAGCTGGCGTACTGAATAACAGTGAGTTCTTACTGGGACAGAAAGTGACGCATTAGCTAAGCTTCCGGACCTGAGAAAACCGGATCGAGGATTCACCACATGAGCTTATCTTCACTGTCAGCTCTGAAGCATCAGAGATCTACGAAACTGAGTTCATGCAGTCTAGTTTTTTTTCTGATTCTTGGGTGTTCATCATCGTGAGGGAAATGGGGCGTTTCTAGGTTGCCACAATTGGAGCATTGGTTGAATGCGCCAATCATAGTAACCTTGTAACGCCCACTTTCTCTAACGATGATACACACCGGTAATTCCCAACTAGGAATGGAAGCGTGCAAAATTTGGGATTTCGGGAGGCTGGATATTTGAATTAAGGCGCGACGGAAGTGAAAACCACTCAAGATTAGGGTGTCGCGCTGATGCCACGTCTCCTGTGGAAAAAAAATTGAGAAACAGATGAAAAATTTATCTTCCTAAACTTTTCAAATTTTTTCAAGAGATATACTCTTTTCTATACGTGTCAAAACTGAAAATTCATTAGCCCGAAAAAATCAAAAATCGGACCTCCATTGCTTCTGTTCCCAATTTTCAAAATGGGTTTCTCAATAGCACACCGCACGCTAGATCATATCCTCTCCGTAGCGTTGTACTTAGCTAATGACCTTTGTCATAAGTTATATAATAATTTCCGCACATTTTGTTATTACATCAGGAAAATTGCACGTAATTTCAACATTTCATTGAAACCAACAACGTTATTTCCATATTCGATTTTTTACTTGATTTTCCGGTCGTTAAGGACTTCAATTTTCAACAATCTTCTGACTTTTGCATTCTCCTTTTGCAAAACAACCATTCCCAAAGTCAACACTTGGCTGCACTTCCACTGGAGGCTAGCCTTTCTTCAATCATTCCTAGTAGGCTTAATAATACCAGAAAAACAGCAGCTGAAAGGCGCCAGTGACGTAAATCTGTGCCGCACCCGCGCAGTATCTGACTGCAGGCTTAGTGGAGATTCTCTGTGCAGTCTCAGTCCATTCTTAAAGTAAATTTGACTTAATTATTCGCTGAAACGTCAATCTTAAAAAGTTCTACTGCTTATGCTCCCCTGCCGGCTGTGACAAATGTTTCGTCGTTACGTGTGCCAGTTAATGAGACATTGACGTATCCATGGAAGTTTCAGTGATGTAGTTCCATAGTGCCGAGACTCCTCTTGTTCTCTGTTGCACAGCTGAAGGTCATTTCCAAACCTTTTCCGAAAACCCATCCCAGTTGGCACTTTCTGTGCATGGTGGGCACTCCACAAATGATAGGTATCGGTGTAGTTCCGCAGATCTGCCCGAATCTACTCTGTGGAGGCTGCATCATTCAAGTTTTTTTTTTCCCTCGAATCAATATTGTTATGTTGGTCAGAAACCGTAGTGTGTTCGTCCATCTCCTAATAGTCAAACTTTTCTAAGGGTCCTGCTTCCTTTTGCTTGGATCCTACCCTCTCTAGCCTGTGCTCTATTAGAGATTGTGTCTCGAAATATTTGAGATCTTTTACGTTGAAAAAAATCGCCAGCCGAAGCGGAACATAATAGTGGATATGATTCCATGCAAGAATGTCGGAAAACCCGTTCTCGAACCCTTTTCGTGGAGCACCCGAGGTGTCAAATGTGATATCTACAACAAGGAAGAGCTACGTAGCTGCCAACGATCCAGCACTATGAGCTTCGAAACTTATTGGCAGATATCCCATTGGTCACCCCAGGGTCTGGGTGCATCATAGAGATTACCCGGGGTGAACGTGCTGACTCCCACGTCAATGATGGGTGAACTTGCGCCTTTTTAATGCGTTTACCCTGGGTAGTTCTAGTAGTGCATGCGGGCCAAGGTCTCCACAAAAGAGTGGGCTGAGACTAGGTTTTCTGGCATTTTCGTGAGGGATCATGCATACAGCTGCGGTCAGCATGGCGATTCTTTTAGTGATCTACTAATTACCTGTGTCGCTTTGATTGCTAGTACTACAGTGGTACTACTACTGAACGCAGTGTTCAACATAGTAATTGGTTTTCAGATTTTTTAGTAATTAAGTAGCAAAATTGGCTTCCAGTTGGTCCATTAATAACCGTTTAGTGGCGGACGCAGTGAATGGGCGGGGAGGGGGGTGTAGAAAAAAGTGGGGTCTCCGCCGTTCTGGAGACCAGGACGGAAAATAAAAATAACAAAAATATCAGTTACAATATTAAAATTAACAATAATTATCAAAAACTGCTAAAAGAAATGATGAAAATGTGGTAACACAAAGCTTTTTGTTTTGCAGAGCAGTTAAGAAAAATTGGCGACCCATTCTCGGGTGACCCACCTACTTGTACCTTTATCATTCGGGTGAACATACCCTTCGGTGAAACGATTGGATCAGTCTTCACTCTATGTATAGCAGAATGCCCTAAAAACATCAATTTATCCATCGGAGCCTGTTTTTCCAGCACTTGATACGGGTCCTTGTCGCTGATGAGTCGATTCGACCTGTATGATGAAGAAGAAACGTTGGGAAATGTCTTTTCTGAGCAAGAATTTGACATTTTTCCTTTAATTTTTACTGAGTCTATGCAATGTTTTCTCTACCTTACTATTTTACTCATTTTCAATTTTAGTTCAGCTCAAGTACCGTTGAAGACGTATGATTTTTGCAAGAAAAAAATAACAGAGCCTCCGTAGTCTACGGATTCGTAAGGCTTATAAAAACATCTGTGGCACTGCTAAACTTTGTTCTTCGAGTCCAAATCCCCGACTAAGCGCGTTGTTTATATCCATAGCATAAACTTTCAGAGTTTATAGTCCTAAGGCATTCTCTCGCTGTGTTCTTCTCGTATAAATACTGAAAGAGCGTGAGCATTGTTCTTGGTTGGTGCTGTTCATTTAGCCTTTTCCCGATTTTCCTAGTATTTTCCCACCCAGAAAGTCAAATAACTAGGAGAAATCAGTCAAAGAGTTCCACTGGGCTTGGTTCATAATGTGTAGGTGTAAGCACGGGAACAATTAATACTTCTGTACCAGTATAATAGAGTTAAAAGTTCGAAAATCGAGCAGTCATTTGTTTTTTCTGCAGGGAGGCAAACCTCCTGCATCGCTCCTTCATTCCCCTGGCAGAAGGAGCAATGTGCTAGTTTTTCAGACCAATTTACTAACTAATGGCCAATTTTACTGGGTGAAAGCCAATTTCCGTGACTTCTCCCGAATGCTGACGGGTAATAGCCAGCAAGAACAGCTTCCAGCTGGCTAATGGGCATTTTGTGCGGCTGGAAAGGACCGTACCCAAATTACTGGCCGTGCAATTTGTGCACCACTTCTTTGCAGTTGTTTCATCATAAATGTATGTGCGCTATGCTCAAATTAAAGAGGAGCTGCCTGTTTGAGAGTTTAAAAAAAGAGAAAAATGAGTGCGAATTGCCTGAATATTCTTCCTAGACCTTTTGGAGGTAATAACTTTGTACTAGGAAGCAAAATCAGCTTTGTAGACCCGTGTGATCCTATATTTCTAAAACAGAAAATTTGAGTGGAATAGAATGAAATAAAAATACAACTGGATGTATACAGAGATGACTAAAATTCATAGATAGGGGAGATATTCTCAAATTTTTGAAATTCTCACTACAAAAGATGCCATATTCTGTTGTCACCCTTAATCTTTTGCTGGACCTTGGTACTGTCCGGTGATCGGCTTCTAGTGCACCTCCCGTCTATTAGTCTTGTGCAAACTTTGGTAATGAAACGTTGGCTTGTACCGCCGCATGCAAACCCAATCATATTTGTTTTTTTTCTGTTTTTTTTTCTCCTGTTCCTTTTTTCTCTTTGATGGTTTGTACTGCTAATTTTTGTGTTTTGTGTTCCCATGTACTAATCCGAAGGTTTCTCTACATCACATACCAAATCATGAGGAATCGCCTATTTTTAGAAACTGATCACTATACATATATTATTCATGGCCGACAGAATTGAACGGACTTCCCTAATACCATAAATAAAATGTATGGAACATATAAACAATAGACAGAATAAAAACATAACCAATTCTCGCTGATAATTTTTCACGTGGCCTACACTGCCACTCCAAACTGCTGAGCTTGAATGCTTGCACACCTCTTGCAGATTTCTTTGTTGGTTCAGAATACAATCACTGTGAAAGAATTTTCTAACAGAAGCAAGTTTCACATAAGCCTTGCTTATTACTGTTTTCCGTGAGAAACAGTTTTCTAGTCGTTCGACTGATGCTATTCTATTCTGGCAATATGGTTTTTTTAAAATCTATTTCCGAACGCCGTTTTGAGCAGTTTGTTGGGAACCCGTGCCATATCGAGTTTACAAAATGATTCTACAAGGTACTGCTACAAACTGCTCTGATTGAATTTTCTCAAAGAAAAATCTGAGAAATTCGCAGCGCTTGCTCGGTTTCACCAGCATTTTAAGTTATGCGTCTAAGAAACAAGAAGAGACTAATCAACTAATCTGCAGAGGATGCAATGAAGAGAAAAAAGTTTAATGATCAAAAACACATAGTGTCAGTGATACACATAGCTACACAAGGTGCACGGTACAGTTTGCCCCAGAATAATTGGCAGATGAAGCGAGTGGCGAGACCTGCTCAACCATCTCACCTGGAGAATACAGGATCTTTCGCCTGGCTCCCGCCGCGTTTCTGCAGCCGCACACAGAATGCGACAGTTGAGGCAGACGGTATCTCCAAACGCAAATTCACAGGAAAAGACTAGCATTTGTAAAAGAAAAGAACTGGTCGGTCACAAAGATCTTGGACGAAGTCTACACTGGGATGTAGTGAGAGTCGCTAGCACAGCTTGACCCACATCCAGCGCAATGAATATAGACGTTCTTGGTAAGATAGACGGATTCTGTTCACGATTCCTTAGCGGCACGGTCGTAGAAGCGCCGCGGGACCTACTCGACCATCTCACTTGGAGCATGCTGTTATTGGATCTCTCGTTTAGGTCCTGTCGCCGTTCTGCAACTACAGCATCCGTCCATCATTTCTAGTAAGGCAGCTGTAGCTATCCGTCAAGTGAACCAGAATTTCTGGAACAACATCCATTATGTGCACACTTTTTCACTTTTGGAATCGAAGGTGTCAATCACACTCAAAAAATGGAACAGTTTAGTTAATTCAATTGATTGTTCTGTAACCGAGAATTGGAATATTAGCGCACGAGAATGTCCTAAAGCCTTGTCTTCCCTTCAGGTCTGTGTCTCTTCTGTTCGAAGATCCGGACTTTCGACTTATTCATAATCCGTGAAATGCACTTCCTGCACATTTGCCTATCATGTATCACAACTACATTGGTAGTTTACTCACTATGCCACGCCTGAAGGTCCCTGCACGTGAAGGATACACTACCCAAAAGTATGAACGCGCAAAAAATCGCGTATTCACAGTCTAGGATCTGGAAGAGGTCGAGGAAGCTGTAACAATTCTGTAGTTCATCATAACACTTGTCATGAGGAAGTTTTTTAGCTCTTTTCCCGATATTTCCGTGATAGCATGTGACCTTTGTCCTGTGAGCGCGCGGATGTTGCCACCATGATGTGTGATCCAAGAAAACCAGGGGGAAGCGCCAACTGATCGTGGTCCATCACGCGAAAAATGATTGATACCAGCGTGTGTCGGCGGAACATCGCACCCACACGATGTTTTGTAATGAAACATCGCGGAGCAAACATTATTCACTGGCGGCCGTTTGCACCTAAAATTAGACGCCCGACACCTGGTTCCTAGTGAGCGAGTTCCTGTGTCCGGTCCACTGCTGACATCCGCTGGCTAGCAAAATCCTGGAAGCATAGGAATATTCCCTCTGTTATCGCTCATGCCCATTCCTCAACATTTCCGATTCTAAAAGGTTTCCTCGGGTAAAAACTGAAATTCAAGACAAGCCATCTTTTACCTAGGTTAGGACGTCCAGGAAAAAAGCCAGTGCTCAAATTCCAGCTACATTGTTGATTTAGCAATCTGGATTTTTGGTTTTTCATCTATGATTCCGAGATTTTTGCTTGTCCATACATTTCCAGTGTAAAATAATAAGTGCTTGCGAAAGCGATCAGTAAAACGATCTGAAAACGCTAAAACGCTACAAAATTCCCGCCGGCATATAGCGCGCTCGGCGGAAAAAGCACGTGCAAAACGTGAACAGCACGTTTCTGCACCTCGATAAGCCGAGGGCGATGCTCGTTAGTCCCCGCTCATAAACTGAGACTCTCGCAAAAACCAGGACTGCACGTTTTGCTGTCGTCTAGCCAGGTCTTGCCACAACTTTACGAACATTTCAACCTACAGTAGCCCAGATTTCGCCATTGGTGGGTACTTCACCCCGCCGAAAGCCTAGGATTCCGCGGGTTTCCCAATTTCAACATGTCATTTGGCATTATTAGGCTGTTACGAGGCCAAAGGCGATGGCTGTCGTTCCCCATCGCATTGCCCACTTGACAAACAAATTCCCGCAGGTTTTCAGACCCCGTTCTGGAAGTGGCTTTTTTTTTCGGTTGTGGAATCCTTGACAGTAACATCGTTTGATCTTTAATTTTTGGACTCGTTTGGAGCGTGCTGGAAGGTAAAGTATGCATTAAAGTGGTAATATTTCACCCAGATATATGTATTCCCCCTTATGGTAAAATACTGCAGCTCAAAAAATGCCGTTACCTGAACCTCGAAATAGTCGAAAGCACGACACCAGTGCCTGGATGCATCACTGAAATTACCCAGGGTTATCTTGTTGACGCCCGTGATAACTCCAGGTAAAATTGTGGTGTCAATAGGGTTACCACGGAAAATCTCTAGCAAATAAATAAATAAATAAATAAATAAATAAATAAATAAGTAATGAAATAATCTCAGTGGTGATGCATCCCAGGGATAACTCATTAGTGTCTACGCTATCTTGGGTAAATTTCTCTTGTAGTAAAGCCACATTGCTTACACTTCGTCCTGGGATCCCCAGATGCATATTCTCAGCCGTGCATGCGTCCCCAAAATGGGAAGTAATGAGCTTAGTGCTAGTTTATCTAAAATTTGCTCTAAAACATTCAATTTTTATGGCATAGAAATGCTCTTGGAATGGCATTCAAAATGCCTTTTTTTCAAAAAGAAATTTTCATGACATGACTTCAAATTTCTTTGCAAAATTGCACTTCTGGCTATTTAATTAAAGAGCTCTGAGGGTAATGTTGCATGTTCGGTCACTGCACGAATTGCTTTTCTTTCCTAGCCGTTCCAACACGCAGTGGAGATGGCTAGGCGCCAGAAGCGAAGAGGACCGCCACGTTTTCCCACATTTTCCCTAAAAATTTTGTGAAATGGGGGAAATATGTAACTGCATTCTTATTCAACCACCTCTCTCGCTTGATGAAGGAGCTCTGTACCCTTAAAACAGGCCTGACCGTATAAATATGTCTCTTTTTTTCTCTTCATTTTTGTCATGCCAAGTTAATTTCTGTGATCGTGCAGCGGATCTATCTCATCGTGAGGGAAAAAGGGGCGTGACCGAGCAACTCTGATTGGCTGATTTGAGCGCTCGTCACGTCGACCTATTTGAACTCGTACGACGTCGATTCCGTAATATAATGCATGCTACATTATGCAAATACATAAATAAAATACATTTGAAATACATATAATGCATAAATATAAATATAATGCAGAAATGCATAACATATACATACATACGTATGTATTAGGTTGTCGGGAAATGATTGAGACACTCCACTGAAAATTCTCCCTTGCGTCCCTCACACATGGCTTGGGCCCAGGATATGTGAGTATATGATAGCCTGGTCCCTGAGCAATTACACCATGGGTATGACGTGGCGTAGCGTTACACCATGGCGCAACTAGGAGCGAGAATGCACGGGCAACTAACTCAAGTGATTTTCTTTCCCGAGCTTCTGTTGCGCGCCAGTGATAGCAGGATTAGTGACTATACCATCATGACATCTGGCCCGGTGCTCGTCACTCATGCAACCATGAACCGTCGGTTCTGGTATTTCGTTTCGGAAGATATGTCTTTTCAAAGACATTTACCAATTATGCACCCTCCTGAGCTTAGGAGCAAGAAATACTCCGTCGGAGTTGCTGGCGCGCAACGTGATGAACAACAACACCTTTTGCAATAATCAATTCAGGGCAATGACCGGCAAATATGGAGAAAAGAGACATCGACTTGTCGAAGTGCACGTTTTGGTGCACAAAAATCACCCTCATATGTCTTTGTCGACTCATCCTTAGCAGGAGGAGCAGGTATTGACTGCTCTGCCATACTTGATACCCTTGCCCAATCTTGCACTCTCCAACTAACATCTTGTTCTGTCGCTCAGGCACTCCTTCGCCAAACAACACTCCGTCAACTTTGAGGATTTTCGAGCACTGACTGATGGATTCTTCGACCTGTAGTTTCCTGATTTTTGAACCTGTGGAGACAAGTCTGACCCTGAAGGGTGGCCTAAGGTGATGGGTATACATTGTGCCCACAACAGGTCCCGAGGTTTCCTAATTGAGAAGAAAAAGTTTAAAAAGTGGTAAAAATTTGGAGTGTCTCAATCATTTCCCGACAACCTAATAGTATGTAATATAATGCAAGGCGCAGTTTCGCGTGTGGTCGTTCGAGTTCAAACAGGGTAGGCGTGGCAGGCAGCCCGAATGAGCCAATCAGAGTGGCGTAGTTACGCCCTTTTTTCTCTCACCATGACACACACCTTGGCAACGCAGATCAAATTATTTGGACGCATTTTTTGTTGATTGATGGGTAAACAGAACTTTTCGAGCTTTTTCTTGGAAATGTATCCATGAAGTCAGGCTGGCCACAAGGAATTACCCATGAGATCCTTTCATCCCCTTTTGACGCCATAAACTACAAAAAGTACGACCAAAACAATAAACTAACACAGCAAAGACCTTTGTAGGTAACTCGCACCAAGTGCTGATGAAGACATGCAAAATTTGCTATTATATTCTGTTCCTGTAAACAGACTTTTTTTAGAAATTTTCTGCTAGCACTTGCACTGAACCGAAAAAGGCCTTCCTTTTCCCTCCTTTCCTTAACAAGTTCTCAAGTCTTTTGAAGTCTTGGTTCAATCCATAGAGTGGAGCAGGTCGTTTCACTGCTCGTTATCTCTTGCACTTCCACATGGGCATGAAGTTTTTTTTTTCCATAATTGGTGGAAACTTTGTTGACCTCAGCTTTTTTGACCTCTCTCTCTCTCTTGCTCTCTATTGAGTACCCTTTTTGCGGCGCTACTCGCCTACTCTCCCCTTGTTGTTGTTCTCCACACCGTCGCTAACCGTTCTATCCTAAGGCACTCCTTGACTGCATTGCACCAGGAAGCACTATGACTCGTCGTGTAGGAGGCAACAAAAAGTTGTTCCTCATTCGCTGGCTATTTGTGGATTATGCATGCCTAGTAGGACTTTCTACCTCATTAACAAGTTCCATTAGCAGGCTAGACGTTATGTACCCATTGTTGTCCAATAGGACAAACAGGAATTAGGTCCTGTGCTGATTTCTTAATCGTCTCGGACTTCTGAATGATTTGTGTGGTTATGTCGCTGTTTCTTTGGCCAAAGGGCCTAAAGCTTATCCGACTGAGTTTTGAGATACGATTTTTTGAGGAAAATATTTATAAAAAAGATATCAACCCCATTAAGACAGTCTTTTCCACGGGGGAACACTTCGTTCAAGGGGGTTTTCCGAGTAAAGCAGTCTTTCTTCACTCTTCTCTTAGGAACGTCTCTCTTCTTCCATCAAAATTTGCTGCGGAAATGTCTCAGAGGGCTTCTGAAGGACTATAGTTAGTCATACTCATTAGCTCTTATCGCTTACAGCACTCACTACTTATTAATTTTGCGAGAAATTCACATGCAGGACAGAGTCAGGTGATTGAGTCACTAATCCAACCAAAAACTCATAAATTTTACCCAACAGTCAGTTCGAGGACAATTTTTCTTCGTTGTTTATGGCCACTTTTTGCTCAAGCAATAATTTCCCCGCTAGAATAGAAAGTCCACAGCGTGCTAGGATTTTCCATAGAATTTGCTTCTCTGGAAATTTACGTCACACAAATCTCTCAATTTTTGTACAGATAAACTTTTTGGTGGTATTTTTGTACGTATGTAGGTGTTAAAGACATTTCCAACTCCACTTTGAGTTGTAGTTGCGAGTACAGGTTTTTGCCCTTTTAGATGTTTAATCCCACGCAAGAATATGGAAAATTAAAGAAATCAAGAGCGAGCAATAGCAATGAGGTTGGAAAAGCGCCTTTCTCCCATTATGCCGGATTGCAAGGAATTCTAGTAAATTTCCCTGGAGTGCACCAAAGGGCTATGAATATACGTACATAGATGTATAAAATGTACAATACTGCTCACGGGATGTCGAAAACCGACGGTCGCTCCGCGGAGTCACCGTCGCTCACCGTCGCTTTGCCATAACTTCCTAAAAACTGCCCCAATCAAAGCGATTTGGTCACCATTCGATTTGTCTCGAAGAGATCTTTCCGATGACCTACAGAATGTTAGGGTAAACTTTCCGTTTACTGGTTTTCCTCCAAGTAATCGATATATCGATCGATAGCGCGTAATGGATCGGATCAGCAGTAGCGGAAACACGTGCAAAGAACTTGAACTCAAGCTCAAATTTGAATGTTTCCACTAAATTGAGGCAAAAACTCACAAAATCAAGCATCATGAAGCAGAACTGGGCAAACTCCATGCTCTTCGGGTGACGTTCAATTTTTTACGGAGTTGCTATTAAACCATGCTGTTGCCGCAGATCTAGCGGATTTGAGTAGGGCAGAACTCTAGGCCCGAGAATACTTTTTATCTACTTCACTCTCTGCAAGTGCGAGTGCTGTACATCTACTGATCCCAACACCACGCTCGCCCAAAATACAGACTTTCGTTCTGCTTTGTGGAAACCTCGATGTTGAGGGAGCTACAGGTCATTTGCAAGAACAGCTACCTACCTCGTACAAACATCCAAAAACAAGCACCACGTGCACTTCTAAGAAACACTGTAGATGTAGTTCTAGCTGTCTTCTTTTGTCGAGTAGTACTATGCTAATTTTGCCGGAAATTTAGCCACATTTCTACAACCTCATGTACCGGCCCTAGGAGGGTGTTCGAGCAATTGGTGCCTATGTTCTCTGAAAGACTTTGTGAAAGGTGTCATCCTGTGCCAAATCCAGATGCTTCTGAGAGGTTCAATTCTTCAGTACTATTGGGTGCGAGAAAGCTTCTCGCAGGACTCTGAGGGTGGACCGTGTCGCATTTGTGGTGCCTCCCAGGTTCGATGCCTGACCAAGGAAATCTTTTTGCAAAATATTTTCTTCGATGGAAGAAACCCCGATTTGAGCGAACTCGTGAATATTTCGACGAGTAACGGATCTCTAATGCGAAAAACGGCAAAATATTGAAGAGAAACCTTTGTAAGAGATCGAAATATTCACGAGTTCGCCCAAATAAGCGCTTCTCTCATCAAAGCGAACGTTTTGCAAAACGATTTACATGGAGAGGAATCGAACCTGGGAGCCACCACAAATGAGGTGTGCTTCCACCCTCAGGACTCAACTATGCGCCTTGTCGCATCCAATAGTGCTGAAAAATTGAACCTCTCAGAAACTGCTGGTTTTGGCACAGGATGACACCCTTCACAAAGTCTCTCGGACGACATAGGCACCTGTCGTCCCAAGATTCTTCGAGGGCTGGTACAGACGGTCATTGGAATGCGGCTATAATTTTCAGCAAAATTAGCACAGTCCTCCTCGGCAAACGAGAACAGGTACAACTACATCCATTGCATTTTTCGGAATTACACATATTGTTTGCTCTATGTGTCCCATAAGAGATTGGTAGCTCTTCTCATAAGCGACCTGTAGCTCCCTCAATATCGAGGTTTCCACAAAGCACAACGAAAGTCTGTAGTTTGGGCGAGTATAAAATTGAGATAAGTGGTCCTACAGCATCCTAACTTGCAGAGGCTAAAGTAGACAATAATTTCTCTTGGAATTAAAGTTAATCTCAACTCAAGTTCGCTAGATCTGCTGGAACAGCATGATCTAACAGCAACTGCATAAAAAAATTGAATGCCTACGGTACAGCGTGGATTTTGCCCCGTTCTGCTTCTTGATGCTCGATTCTGAGAGTTTTTGCCTTCATTTGGTAGAAACAATCGAATCCGAGCTTGAGTTTAAGTTCATTGCTTATCTTTCCGTTACTGCTGATCCGATCCATTACGCGCTATCGATCGATATATCGATTACTTGGAGGAAAACCAGTAAAAGGAATGTTTACCCCAACAATCAGTAGGTCATCGGAAAGAGCTCCTCGAGACAAATCGAATGGTGACCAAATCGCTTTGATTGGGGCAGTTTTTAGGAAGTTATGGCAAAGCGACGGTGAGCGACGGTGACTCCGCGGAGCGACCGTCGGTTTTCGACATCCCGTGAGCAGTATTGTACGTAGATGAATGCGCAAAAGCGTGCCACTACATACATATGTACATACGCTTTGCGGAAATGACCGTTGCCGAATATTTTTCCATTCACAGAACCGATTTCCTCAGTGGATTCCTCTAAATTCGAAAGCTTTCCTGGAGCCGTATCCATTATATTTGACCGTGGAAGGAAAAGCGCAGCGGGTATGTACCCATTCCCACTCGTTGTTATCCACTGTGCTATCCAGTGTAACTCATCCATCTACGTGCTCATTTCTTGGCACAAGTGTGGTGTCTCGGCGAGAGTCAACACAAAATGAAGATGGAGTAGATCATGGATTGTTATCAAGTGGAAATCAACCGGATAAAGATAACCTGCAATGAAATGAGTAGATTCGTATATACGTGGTCATGTTTTTATTGGATAGCAAATTGCCCAAACCACACTAATATATCCGCTAGAGCGCGTTTATCCGACTGGATAAATTGCATTGGATATGGGCCCTGGACAAATAAGATCTCCATTATTTCATTAGCAATAGATTCAGAAGAGAAAGTCCATAGGTGGAATCGTTCTTTACTATGACCTCACTTTACTATGACTTATCCTCATATTCACTGACCGTGAAGGAATGGAAGAGAGAGGTTCACGAATACAGAGGTTTTTGAAATCTTATTTTTTTCATGCGTTTACAACCATAAGGAACGATTTTGTAAAAATGAAAACCTTAAAACTTCAACAGCATGTTTTTCATCCATTCAAATTGTCATGATCATTTTTTGTCCCCATTATACTGCTATCCAACAAGAGAAGCATTTCTTTCCCTGCTCTATCCGTCCTTCCTTGTATGATTTTGTGCATTTGTACTTATGTAAATTATTATCTTCATGTCACTACTTCCTACAGTCATACACTTGGCGTTCGGCCATTTTTTCAATTCATTTCTTTCAAACTTCCATCTGTTTTTATATCTAATGACGATTGTCTAATGACGAGCATGTGTACGTACATTGAATAAGTGACTACATATGTAGATAAATTGAAAATAGATAAATGGATAAATAAATACGTAATCACGCAAGAATAAAACAATTGCAAAAATTTTCAAAAAGTCGCAACAACTATGTGTGTACATTCAGAAACACGGCAAAGGCAGCAGGGAAACAGAAGGGTTGGGAAAATTCTTAGTCACTGAAAACCTAGCAGTTATTTTCTTTGATATGTGTTTCGTATGGTTTTATAGTTTTTTAGAGACGCTTCATCTTTTTTTCACTTTTCATATATTTCAATACACTTTGTTTACAAACCCCCTTTATATTATAGTATTTGCTGTCTCTGTACTTTAACTTACGCAAACGCAGATACAAAAAATAGTCTGCGTCATTTCCATTTTTTAATAACTATTTTCGCAACTTCATGGTGAAACGTAGAGAAAAAAGCAGATTCTTAGGAAATACGTCTCGCCGACTACGCACAACTCGTGGAAACGTTGGAATTTTGGTACAAACCTAGTTACGCAAGCACTATTCTATTTAATAAAGTCAATTTTGCTACCAAATGACGTTAATCTGTACAATTATTCGTATGGTGAGGTGGGAGTAATAGTGTATTAGTCGCTTGTGGTAGTTTTCTGCAGCAAGACAATGGCTTGTTTATAATGCTCGTTATGTAACACCTCCATGAATAGGTACGTGTTCCAGAAACGGGCATATTTTCCTTGCTGGAGCAAATTGAGTAAAGTAGGCCTGTCTTAGAGGTGAATTTTCCCGTGCATGGGAATCAACCGTGCCGAATCCAATCATGTGTTCGGTACGGTTGGAGAATAAATATTCTGCGAACCCAGCGCTAAGTCTCAGTCTAAAAATAGGCCGAAGCCAAATGCTACCATGCCCAAACCTAAGCCTGGCATAAAATGTTTGATTTCTTCGCATCTTTTACAGACTGGGAGGTTTATTTATTTATTTATTTATTTATTCATTCATTCATTCATTCATTCATTCATTCATTCATTCATTCATTCATTCATTCATTCATTCATTCACCCATTCATTCATTCATTCATTCATTCATTCATTCATTCATTCATTCATTCATTCATTCACCCATTCATTCATTCATTCATTCATTCATTCATCCATTCATTCATTCATCCGTTCATTTAGCCACTCATTCATTCATTCATTCATTCATTCATTCATTCATTCATTATTTCATCCATTCATTTATTCATTCATTCATTCATTCATTCATTCATTCATTCATTCATTCATTCATCCATTCACTCATTCACTCATTCATTCATTCATTCATTCATTCATTCATTCATTCATTCATTCATTCATTCGTTCATTCTTTCACTCATTCGCACGTTCATTTATTGATTCATTCACCCATTCACTCATTCATTCATTCATTCATTCATTCATTCATTCATCGTTCGTTCGTTCGCCTGTAATCCATGGAACGCTAACGAGGGTAACCAACGAGCTGCAAACTTTACCCTGCAGGGTGAAAGTTCACAAACTCATCATTGTGCCTGGGAATATGATCTTACTACTGTTCAGCAAAAAGTACCCATAACTACGGTGCTCACCCGCAACAAAAGGGTCTTCTTGAGTGCTTTGCCATTTATCTTTGCTACCCATTGATGAATCGCTCAAAATAATCGCTCAGCAAGGCATAGAAAATAGACTTTTTCACTAGGTTCAGTCTAAAGAACCCTCACACTGCGGCGATTAAAGCCTTTTTCAGTCTCCATAATCATCTATCAAGCTTGCGTGCGCGCGTATGACGCAGACGCACGCTTCTATTCATTAAAACTGCCTTAATAAATCTATGGACCAGTGAGGTCTGTTTGAATATGAATAGCCACCCATTGCCTGGATTGGATCCATGCTCCCAAGGCAACTGATCCAGAAGAGGCTCCACCCCTATTGGATGAGATTCCAATATACGGTGCAATGGGCGGGTGTGTCCCCTCTGTTTCCGATTCCACTTCCTCGCACAAGAACCCTTTCAGGCGGCGAGTATAAAGTGAGGCTGCTATGTCAGTGTGCTCATTTGTAAGCTGCTTCTCTTTGGTTGCCTAGTATTCCCTGGAGGCTGCAAGTCCTCAAGGGATCCTCTAGATGTATCTACATAGCATCTTGTAAGTGAATCATGGATTCCCATGAGCCAAACAAATTTATAGAGGTTTCCAAAAGAAGCCAAGATAAAGAGACAGTTGTCCTATGGGAGCTGTAGTATGTTGAGCCCTACTTTTGCTTACCCATCGCAACTCCTGGGTTAGGAAATACATAACCGAGCGAAGCCAGGGATAGGGCTTACTAATCTATAACCAAAAGAAACACTTGCACGAGCTGTAGGTTAACCAATTACACTAACTATTGCTGGTTTGTGTGGTAGACTGTCCACGAATTCTAACCCAGGCTAGCACACCAACATCCATACTCTACGTCTCCTAGCAGTAGTCTGTATCAAAAGCAGAGAACTAACCATCGCAGTTCGCTAGGTTATCATTTGTTGAATCTGTCTGCATGAATTAGACTACCCAGGGTAAACGTGGTGGCAACCTTGTTAACAAGCAGCAAATTTCTGAGATGATAAAACGTTTACCCAGGGTAATCTCACAGCATGCGGACCTTGTTGTTTCCAGTGCCGGTCTGAGAAGTAGAGTAAGGGATGTATAGGAAAGGGCGGGATTTGGGCATGAGATCTCTGATAACGGAGGAGCCTTAACTGCGAACGCTACCGCTAACCACTTCATGTTACCTTGTTACTCGTGGTAAGCTGCAACAGAAGAGGGCCCTTTCCTCAACCGTACACTGTAAATGATTGCTGGGATGGAAGTTTATTAGTGGGACAGTTCTCGCCTACGCTTCTAAAAATCCTCAAGTGTTCTTGCCGTAATGTATTGTTGGCTATAAGGAAGCCTAAACAATCATGTCCTTCAGTGGTCACATGCATCGCTGAGATTACCCAAGGTAAACGTGTTAACACTTTCTAAAATTTCCCGCTCTTTACATCTGCATCAGCTAATCTCAATGACGTACGGCCTAAATCCTTGGCTACTTGCGAAATGTTGTTTCCTACTCTAGTGGTGCGAAAACGTTCCAGACAAGCTCCCATTATCCTCCTAAAGAGTAATCAACACCTCTATAAGAAGTTTGTTGTGAACTCCAGTGCCTTGTTATTATTGTAAGTGGAGGACAAATTTCTGTTCACGGACATGTCAGCTGTTGTCGTGCCTCTTTTTTCATTTTTCAGCTTTTTTTTGCGACAGCATCTATTGGCACCACTCACGTAAATACTCTCACATTTTTCCTTGTAAATGGCAAATGTAAGCAGCCTCACATTCTAACAAAAATCTTAGGGGACAACCTCCATCAACTCCCCCCATGGGAATGGTCAGCTCGGTTTCATTAAATTTGCAGGGAAGTGTTCCTCGTTGGCAAAAAGGGGGCTATATTGTACTCTAGCTTCCAAGAAATGGATAAAAAAAGAAGAGGAACAGAAGAATTAAAAAAAGGAACTCCATTACTACACCACAGGGTGCATAATTAGATTGAAGCCTTCAGAAAATTCTCCTTCTCATGTCATTTGTGAGCTTCTTTCGCTCATTGAAAGAAGTACGTAGGCAAGAGCAGAACACTTTTTTGGCCCATCAAGGGGCGGGTGGTGCGAGTGTTTCCTTAACTCGCTCCTCCCCCACCAGAGAGTCTCTTAAATGCCTTCCTCAAAATGGCTTTGAATTTAAGTTTGCATATCCACTACTAGAAAATTGAATACTCAGATGATAGAGTACCAGTATTAGGCCATTTTGTGGAAGGCATTCGAGAGACGCTCGGCAAGGCGGACGGGCGTTCCATAAACGCTCGCCTGCCTCGCTCGCGCCGCCCGCCGAACTCTGCGGGCAGCCTTACGCAGGAGAAAATCACCAATTTACGTACTTTATCGCCTCAAGGATCATTACCATTGCAAAAAAAAAAATAAAAATAACTTCACGTTGTCCTTCTACTTTGTATACCCTCCGAATAATCCGCTAATCCTCAAAACATTTTCGCGTTACCCTTCTGTTTCGAGAAGACTTCTATTTTCATCCTTACACTTACGAATGTCATGAAGTCCTATTACATTGTAGTACTTATTTGTGTGTATTTCACAGTGGAACAAACTTATTTCTGGAATTACAGTAACCATTTCTCTATGTGCGAGTGTTTACGGTAAAGTTCAGGGATTATCTTCTGCACTAAGGCTTGGCTGTCTCATGACCTTGCACTTATTAGGTTGATGCAGGTAAAATGGCGCTTTTTTGGGGTCTCTTTATTTTTTTTTTCTACTGGTTAATTATGTAGCAAGCATTCGAGTGTGTTTCAACAAATAAATAAATGAATAAATATAAAAATACATAAATAAATAATTAAATAAACAACATCGGTAAACCATCAAATCTCTTTGGTTACCCATCAGCACGACTGCTGATTCGTTCCCCGCAAAGCTGTCGAAAGTATGTAGCTCTGGGTTACCTTTTACCTGTTGCTACTTCTAGGCTCCATTTTTTCTAAACAAAACACTACACTTTTAGGGAAAACGCCATTTCTTTTGTTTTAACCTGATGGTTTCCTTCGCATTTGAGGAAATAGTGTTGTCCCGCGATGGTAAAGAAGAGCGAAACCTCACCCGTAAGGTAGAGAAGAGAAACACATGGAGGAGATCAAATCCACCCCTTCCAGGAACTCCTCGCCTTCGCTCTAGGGGCGTTGGCTCTTTAGGTCCACACTTATGCACTGGTAAAACAAAGTGTAGATATAGAACATGCGCATTATGCTGTGAGCGTGAAACACTACCGCTGTTCGCTTTGCACTTTGCCTCAGGCCACTATTAAGGGCTGTTAAAGCTACTACTCGAGTGTACGTACACATATCGCTGATATTAAAGTAAACGCACTACGAGTTTCCGTTGAAAGACAACGCTGCAACATGGAGAAGCAGAGAACGAACTGCGCTAAAAGCCTACTCCAGACCCACGTGTTATTACGGATAATTGCCGCTCTATCATTGATGACAGTTGCACTCTCTTCAGGACATACTCGGGTATAACGTAGAGTAGGTCCTTAGGCTAGTCTTGGCCTTGTTCTTTCATGGCGCTTTCCTTTGGGACCCATGTCTAACTCGGTTTTTTTTTGTTCAGTAACTCTTCGTCCAACATATCCCAATATATTTGTACCTCTCGCCGATGTGAATAGTGCCAATATTTCCTCTCCCTTGAGTTTTTCGTTGTTCCTAGCATATACTCCACAGTAACATTTGGCTAGGACATTAGTATACCATCTTAGCTGATTAACCGTCAACGAAGTCGTAATGATTTGTCGCCTGAAAGAAGAGCCAGGTGATTATAAAAAGCACATGGGATGAATAGGCTGCTCATTAAGATATGCTGACGTCGTTGCAGGTGCTATGAGCTGCAGTTGGTCTTCCAGGTTTGGTTGCATTGCTTCTCAGCCTAGTTCCTTTCCCCCGATACTTCCACGCTAATTTCGCTCTTTCAGATCTCGCTGTCATTGTGTTATGTTCATGGATGTAGAACTGTGACAAAAACTGAAGCAATGATCAATTTTGGCAAATCCTGAGTAAAAATTACCAATTCGGACAAGTCGGTCTCCATCATCACCAGTTTGGCCCACTTTTAAAGAATGGCCTAGGTGCGTGGGCATGATGGTAATCGATCTTTTCCGCGCTCCAGAAAGATATCAGTGCTCTAACTGCGAAAACGAAAGAGGGAAAACACGTACAATCAGCTGATAAATAAGTCCGTCTAAACCTACGCGATCCTGTTGTATGTAGGTAAAAGGACACTTCCAGTGCGGCTTGTGTGGAGAATATACTCTCCAGGTCCTGGGTTTTTCAAAACTTTCAGAACGTTCGCAACGAAATTTTCTGTGGGTGCTGCCTTTAAGGATGTGGGGATGGATAAAGAAAAACATCCATCCATTTCATGCTACAGTTTGTCTCGCTGAAACACTGGGACATGTCTACTCTTTTCATATCTTAAGAATGTTGATGTTTACAGCGGTGCAGCGTTTGTAATTTTATTGGGATCATTGCTCAGGGGTGAAACTCTCAAAATATCAAGGATGGAAATCATCGTAGGCTGCCTTCGAATCACGTATGGAATCCGCATCTTTTGGTTCAATTACCCAAGCTGCTCAAGCTACACCTACCTTAACTACACACCATCATTCTCAATTTGCGTATATCCTTAGTCGTTTCAAGTCGCATAGAACTTTTCCTGTTCATCGATCAGACATTTCCATTGTTCTTCTCGACTTCACATTAATCTGGGACTATGTATGCTGATAGGATTCCAGCTCTCCAATTATTCAGACATGACTGGGTACTCTCCTAATCTTGCCAGAGTTCTAATGGAAGTACCTCCCCTGGGTGTGTATCATCGTGAGTGGAAGAAGGGGCGTAACCAGGCAACTCTGATTGGCGCATTCGGCCTCCCCTTCACTCCCACCTGCTTGCCTCTTACGGCGCTAAGCTCAGATGGACATGTGTTATAGGATTGACACCGTTCCAGTTCAGACAAGTGGGTGTGACGGGCTGCCCGAATGCACCAATCAGAGTCGCTTGGCCACGCCCTTTTTTGATACGATACACATACAAACCTGGTTCAAAGGATTCATCTTCAGTTGCTCATTCTCCGCACAGGCATAAAGTTTTGAAATTTCCTTCCAGAATGTTTTCGTATTCCGAATAACAGAGAACATGATAAATATGGAATTTGTTTCCATTTGAATATTTGAAGTTTTTCTTATTTGTTCATTTTATTGTATATGTATGTAACTGCAGTGTATTTCTATGTATATACCATCGTACACAATACAGTGAGGGAATTATAGGCGCGGTTCTAATAAAAATAGTGCTCGAAGCAGTATGTAGGTGTTTGTAATCTTATGCTTCTTGATATTCAAAATTTGCAAACAGGTTCCTCAACATAATGTGCAATAGAATTCTTTAGAATAAACAATGCTACAGCAACACCCCCATAGGTCAACAAAATTTCTTTCTTTTTGAACTATCTGAGAAAAATAAATGCACTAAAAACTATTTTTATAAACCATGAATGCTGCTAATTCGGGCACCTTTTACTAACTTACACTTGCACTAAGACGCTGCTGAAATTAGCCTAATACGATTATTTGTGCATTTGAATAGCCACCGTAATAACAGAATGCTTTTCAATGTATCGTAAAGAGTTTTTTCAAGAGCAGCAAACATGATCCATTAATGAGGGCTATTCTACATTGATGAGCCATTTCAAGAATGTACTTGAAACTCGCGGAAAAACGGTCCCTGAAGGCTTCATTTGCTTTTCCCTACTGGACATCGCGGCAAAAAGTGCACAGATCTCGCGGTCGTCTGAGGGCCTATTTTTACTTTTCAACGCTGCGCCTCGTTACTGGTCTGGTTGAGCTGATAACTCACTGGTAATGTTTATGTTTAGGTTCTATCAAGGGAACATAATTATTAGGTTGGAGGCGAATTCTTGTTACAGCTTCTCAACGCATACATATTACGAACAATCTATGTTGACAACGTGTTCATGAGATTAGCCATAGTAAACGTGTCGCCTCCGTGGAGCTGCATGTGTTCTTGAGATTACTCAGGGTAAACTTGTTAACACTTCTCAAATACACCCATCGTTAACCCCGATGTGAACACCATTATCTTGGGTAATCTCAATGAGGCATCCAGCTACATACTTGTTAGCGATGCGCTTTGGTGTTGTTGACACGTTTACCCTGGGTAATCTCTACGTACATACATGCAGCTCTAGGTTGGCGATAACTTCTAACTAGTTTGCAACTATTACACCGCTCAAAGCTTGTTTGCGAGTATCTTTTGGTAACTTTTAAACTGTTGTTTTCGTTCTGGATTCCACTCTTTGCAAAGCTGGATTTTTTTCTCTATTTACAATTTGTAAAAAATTTCATTCTTCGCCAATATTTCATTCTTCGCCAATATTTTATTTTATTTGTTCAAAATCAGTTATATGCTTTATTTTCACTTCTTTCGAGCTCCTTTTTAATCAGTTACATGTATTTTGCTCTGAGTAAATATTCCGATTTCTTTCTGCAAGCGCACATAACATACCTTATTTATAGTACTTAATTTATACTAGGTTGTCTACTTGTAATCAACACCTTTTATGAGTTACATATGTAGTGGCAGCGGTGGAATTTTCGTGTGATTCGTGGGATTAGGGCGATTTATACTAGATGCCTGCGCTTGACGCGTGGGTGGATAGGGCCAATCGCATCGCTGACGCAGCTCAAACGCACGCGTTCACGGCTTCACAGTGGCCGTGCGTTCTCTTCTTTGAGAATGTGCATGCTGCGTTGAGCGGTCTCCATGGGAAATCTTCAGCAAATTGATTCGTCTGTCTGGCGAGTATAAGTTTCCCTAATTTCGGACAATTTTACGGAAGTTTAGCGCTCTCCGGGAAATATAGCCTGTGGTACTAGCGTATTGCACTTCTTTCTGCACATGGGTTGTTATACCTACTTCAACTACATAGTACCAGGGTCTCTGACTACAATTCCCAGCGACTACATCTCCTCTACAAATCACTTTGTATCCATGTTTACGTGAACTTGCTTGTGGGAAGACTTTTCTTTTCACACAAAAGCATTACAGAATTGACTTCGTGCATGTTTTTGATGCTTACGGTGACTTCTCCACATGTGTGACACCCAGAAATCAAAACAATCAGGAGTTTATACTAAAAGTCCTTTGTGGCGTTCATAAACCATTAAGGAAAGAAAGAAAAAGTCGAAAACAACGTGTTGAGATCGCTTGGAGTCACAGCTGAATTAGCGAACAGTATACTCATGTGACCGTATTGTTATGAATTGAGGAATGGTATAAATTATGGATGTATTTACGTCAACGACGGTAGTATAAATGGGGGGAGGAGCGTAGCGCTGGGTCCTTGGATTTTCATCCGATGCCAACAGGAAGTTCCACAGTGAGCTGGCGTAAGCCAAGGAGATTTCCGGCACGTTACGGTAGCTGGTTCAGAAGGTTTGTTTTCTCAGTCATGGATCCCAGGACTCGATTTGGGCCCCACGCATGGATCAGAACCACGCGCAAAGCCTTGCGGCGTGGATAGGGCTAGGATCTTACCTCTAATTCTTTTCAATATATAAAGACGACTCGCCTTTGTATGAACGACTGAACAAAGAAATATATAAATATAATTATTTAGAAAAAATGAGAAATGTTACTAAAATATTTGTTTATTATTCAATGAAGAATTTCCGGTTCCATGATGTTCTCTTAAATTCTCTAATGGATCTGTTTTAGTACGTATGGCACATCGCACCACATCGTTCTTGACAATTTCATTCATTCATTCATTCATTCATTCATTCATTCATTCATTCATTCATTCATTCATTCATTCATTCATTCATTCATTCATTCATTCATTCATTCATTCATTCATTCATTCATTCTCTCGTTTTTTTTGTGTACTATCGCCGTCGTTACTCACACCGTATCGTGCATTCACGCAGTCTGAATACACATGTTTTTTGCAGAATTTCTCATACGGGAATGGGATCCAGTATGGGAAAGTACTCCTATGGCGACGACCCATATTACAAGCGTCGACGAAAGACTGGTGAGAATCTGATGAATTATTCTGATCGGTCCATTTAGTTGTCTTCAATCCCAGACAATTTTGCGCACTTTCTATTTTCCAGAGATAGGAGAGCACTTCTCGAAAGAATACTCCGAATATTGGCGATGTCCACCGCGAAAAAAGACTTCGGATACGTTTGCTATCGAGAGAAACGAATACTCTTTCTCTACAAGTGCAGTTTGTAAGTTTTTGCAGTGTATGGTAGAACTATTGTTTTGGAGGATAAGGATGATACAAAGGCGAGAAACGAAAAATGTGAAAAAATGAGGCCGAATAATGAGTGGATACGTTAGTGAAAGCTGGAACAACTAACACAACAGCAACAGTATAGCTGAATGAGCAAAAGTGTGCTCAGGTACTATAGCACTTACGGGCCCTTGAAACTCTAAGGAATTGAGTGTCCTATCCGTTCTTTTTTTCACATAACCAAGCCCTCTACGTAAGAATGTGGAAGATTCTGATTGTGAGAGGTCCCGTGTCAGCCCTGACCCTACCGTAGTCCTACAAAGTAGCTGTAAGGGTACAAAATAGACTCGTTATCTGTATTCTAGACAACTAAGATAGAATAGTATCTGGGCACAGTAGGTATATCTTTAGTTTATATTGAAATGAATGAAAGAGTGAACAACTGAGTGGACGAGTGATCGAATGAATCAAAGAGCGAATGTGAAAATGAATGAGCGAATGAATGAATGAATGAATGAACGACTGAATGATTGGTCGGATGGATAAATGAAAGAGCGAATGTGAAAACAATGAGCGAATGAATTAATGAATGAATGAAAGAATGAATGAATGAATGAATGAATGAATGAATATGGTGAATGAATGAATGGATGAATGAATGAATGAATGAATGAATGAATGAATGAATGAATGAACGAATGAATGGTTGAATGAATGAATGAATGAATGAATGAATGAATGAATGAATGAATGAATGAATGAATGAATGAATGAATGAATAAATAAATAAATAAATAAACGAATGAATAAATGAATAAATGCAGAGCGGAAGGAAGGAGGGCTGGCTATAAAGTGTGAGTGGATGAAATGACGGTAACAGGCGCTTGAGAACTTTGGGAAATGCTGTTGAATCGAGCAGAGAAGAGTGAATGGTTGAATGAAACAATGGGTGAATGAATGAATGTGAATGAATGAATGAAAATGAATGAATGAATGAATGAATGAATGAATGAATGAATGAAAGGAATGGATGAATGAATGAATGAATGAATGAATGAATGAATGAATGAATGAATGAATGAATGAATGAATGATATGAATGAATGAATGTGAATGAATGAATGAAAATGAATGAATGAATGAATGAATGAATGAATGAATGAATGAAGAATGAATGAATGAATGAATGAATGAATGAATGAATGAATGAATGAATGAATGAATGAATGAATGAATGAATGGAAGGTTAACCGGAAAAGACAAGGAAAGAAACGTCTGTTGAATCAAAGCTGAGATGATTTGTCGTGAATATTCAATCTTCGCTTTTCTAAATAGGAGAGTAAAGTAGCATAAATTATGTGTGATATAAATGCTTCTAATCGACTGAATTAGTGAGAAAATTGGGTCAGCAAACCACTTAATATTACTTTAATCCATTCCTTCGCTTTCAGATGCATCTCCCCTACACGACAATCGACGGTCCACACAGTTTGTCTCCTCATTTTCCAAGTCGGATAAGCCTGGACAGTTCCCCAGTGGCTTTGCTCCGTTGACAACAAAACCGACGCCTAAGTAGATGGGACCTCTTTACCATATCCTGCGCTGATCTTTCTCTGATTGGTCACTAATTTTTGTATATTATGAAGCTGTTTATCCGAGCGAATTGCACAAGCACATGGATGTTCTGATGGGGTTCCAGAAATTCCCATCAGGCTCTGTGTAAATCGCCTCAATTGTGATATTATTCCATATGTTTACTAGACATGCATAATAAGATATATCTGATAGAATTATATGTAAGTGATTATTGGACAGAAATTTTTGATTACATACAGGTTCTTTTACGCTTTTTGCCTAATTACTTGAGTAAGTTATGGTATTGGATTATTGCACTGCTTTATATTCTGGTCATAATGGGATTTGTTATTCTGTGGTGAACGATTGGACTCTTTGAACGAGTGTTTTCAAGGAGTCGTACCGCGGCAATCGGGAGTTTTTCATTTATCGTGCTTTTTCAGGTTCAGACATCTGACATTGCTCTATGTATGTATTATTTATCACATGAATGCTTATACATATTTCATATGCACTTTTGAAAGTTTAATAAATCATTTTAAGTACAGTGGCGTACAATGAGCTTTATTCATTGAGTAATGGACTTCGTGGAAAGCAGTTGTTCCAAGCGCTTGTGTGCTCCAGAAACCTGTCATCTTACAGCTTATAGTGGCCATCCAAAGTTTCCTTCGTAGTTGGAGTGCAAGAAGAACAGAAATATCTACCACATAATGATAGCACCGAAGGTACTTAAGTAATATGGTGAAGGTGGTTACACTCTAACATCAGGGTTGAGGAGAAAATAATCCAGAACGTTAGGCTTAGCGACATGAGCCTTCGTTGATTGTATAACCACGGAACATTATATAAGAAATCGACGTGGTACAGGTACAGCATAGCTCCTCCAGTGCATATATGTATATATGTGCTCATAATGGTTCATTACACCAACTTCTCAAATCCAGAGCTTCCAAACATGATCCTAGCCAACTCCATCACTACGCACTAAGAATTGCTTTCACTCAGGCGGCGTTCAAATCCACCAAACTCTTTACCAAGTTATTCATGGAGAGTGAAACCTACACAGTTTGGAAAAATAACGAGAGCTCAACAAAATTGTCTGCCTTACAAGGGAAATGCATGAGGCCAGCCTCGGTTTTCGAAACGAGACATCTATGTTTGAAAGTATTGTACATATAGGTACTTATAATAAATGAAATAAGGTGATGTTTACGTCTGCGTACCATTTCTGCCAAGCGGATTCTGAAAGGAGCAGACGAGCACGGCAATGAATTCATTTTCCACCCACGCATTGGTAGAGGTGGAAGTCAGTAGAAGTAGAAGCCGTCACACAAAATGGAAGCCCGGACGTCATTTGGACCCTTTCTGGAAGTTTGCGTTCTGATTCAAAGACTGTTTCCTGAGAACTCTTTAGTAAATAATAATTTCTGAGTGGTCAAGAAGATGTCATCAAAATCTAGACTCAAGGTGCTCATTGAGTCACGTAATTTACGTCAATGACATCGGTTTTTTTCATCCTAGCTCAAAACTGGTGCAGGTGTGCCGAACGTAAAGCATTGCCGAAAACCAACCAATCAACGAGACAACTATATCCAGTGCATTGGTGGGGAATTATCACAGTGCACCACTTCCTAATTTACCTCTAGCTCAACGAAGTGGGTTTTTGTGGACGGATACTGAGGCAGTGCTATATCTGAGACAGTCACTGTGAGGTACATAAGAGAGTAGGCGTACTGCGGATTCTCGCGATCTTCGTGATCGAGGTGTGTTACCATATTCGCTTGTCATATGATGTATTGAGCATGTGGTTGCCATAGTATCTCTACTTGATCTTTTGATCGGGGTGAGAATATGAGCGATTATCGAAGCAATTCAGAAGAATCCTGGCATTCCCGTGACAGTATAAAAGTTCAATCTGACCAGAGCTTTTGCATAGACTTCACTTATGATTCATCCTTTTTTGCGCATTGATGCAGCTAACTTTTTGATGTACGCCTTATTTCCGTACCCTTCTTGGAGGTTCATTTGTACTGGTTATAGTAATCGAGAAGAAGCTTCATTGTGTGCCTGATCTTCATTGCCTTGGAAACTTTTGTGTTTCCTTACTTGTCTCTTATTTTTTGCGAAGTATTTGCGGTTTAATTACCCACGTTTGGGATTGATATAAAATCGTGCGCTGTGGTCCCGTGTGGTTCAACCGTTACGTGCAATACTGTTTTAGGCCGTATATTCGAGAAATGTGACCAAAAAACGGCGAGAATGGAAGACCAGCATTTCGCAGAAGTGGTAATTAGGAGAAAAACGACCGGAACCTGCTTTCTTGATTATGTACTCATTTGGACAACTGTTCCACACATGCCACTATAAATTAATGCATTACTCCACCTACCCTGTGGAAGAGTTTTTCTTCAACCAGCTAACGTCTTCTCATAGTTGTATTGTTCCATGTCGATAGATTTAATAGATTCTCATATACGGTGTCCAGATTTAATAGATTCACATGTACGATGCAATGCCCTCGTTGTTTTTGGTCAACAAATTACCGAAGTAATCCCATTTCGACAACATGCTATTGTTTTGAATCTAACGAGAGGTGCATAGCAATTCACAGAAGGTCACACATTTGAAAGGGCTTGGGATAATCGACAGTAGGAACACTTTGTGGTAATTCGTTTCTTATGCCTTAGCATGTACATAGGTTTAGAAGCTCTATGTGAGCTACTACAAAGGTCCTCAACGAAGCTAAGTTAGGCGCAGCACTGTCCTCTTCTGGAAGGCTCAGCATGAGCAGCATAAGCTCAAGAAACCCGCAAAATCCGATGAATCATCAAAATGAATAACTCTCGTGTGAAACTGAATAACTCTAGTGGAAACCGAAGGGTACCTCACACACGCTACGTCACAGTAGACGTCACCTGCATTTATTGCACTCTCTTTTCCTTTTGCACCTCAAATGTAGACGCCTCAGATGATGTACATATGTACGTATGAGGATAGTTCGTCTCCGAACACGAATCCTCGAGACATTACTAGGAACACCACCTAATAGACGTCGTCGTACAGGAAGCAGACCTTCTGTCCAGATTACTATGTACTCTTTGGAATGCTGTGCGTACTTCATACTTCAAAGGAATATTCCTGTGATGCAATTAGAATTCGCGGACTAATTACGGAGCCGACATTCTAAAAAGACCTCCAGGAAAACCGAGAAAAAATTGCATTCATTAACTGCAATTTACTGAACCAAGTTGGGTGAGACATTTCTTGTAGTTGCTAGGAGCAATTACGGAGCGGTGGCACTCCAGAGTTTCTTGCAATTCGACGTTCGCAACTATTTTTGGGGCTCTAGTGAAAACTGGTCTTCTAGAGGGGGAATATTTATGCTTGCTTTGAACTCTGATGGCGTGGATATTCTTTTTATGACTTGGAAATGCCTCTCCTTGGATATGTCCCATTCAACTTGGCTCTGTAAACTACACCAAATGAGTGCAATGTTTGTTGTGGATGAGGTAACGACAATTACCAATAGGAGACATCACATTACCAGTTTTTATGGTCTTTTAATGTAAAAAAATCCCACGAATTCAATAAATTTACTGCGATCCGCCATAACTAGTGAGCTAATGTCGGTCATATCATGCGATGAGAAGCTAATCTCACAGCCTCTGTAAGGAGCAGAAGAGCCTGAAATTATTCCCCCAACTGTTCAAACCTTTATTTCCGCCTAATATTTTTCTGAATTATAAATATTTGCAACCCTCAAATATTACAGCGAGCTCACCCCACCCTTGCAACCCCATCGGATTCGAATAAAAATAGCCCTTACCTACACACGTGAATGGCCCGGCGAAAATTGGATTCTGTCACACAATGGAGCAGACTGCACTTGTGAAAACGGCCGGACATCCGGTAGTTCCGAAAGGAGATCGGAAAGCTTTCATTCGTGATCGTTGAGTTGCCTGTGATATGAATGACTGAGTACTGAGTGTTGACGATTTTAGTTCCGCATTGGACTGACAATGACGTTAATTACTGCAGTTTCAGCGCAAAAATCTTGGAAAAGCCAAAGGAAATTGAATGCAGCTGTTGCACTTGCTCATGTTCAAACGACCGCTTGCAAAGGAAGGCAACATGAAGAGGGAAAACCTAGTACAATTCTCTTCCGTTCAAGCATAAATTCCTTTGGAAAAACGTAAATTGATAAGTGTTCAAGCACACAGGTCCCTAACACCCCACTTATAAGTTCAGGACCCTATTTATGAAGCGAAAAATTGAAGTTCTCACCTCAGAAAATCCAGGAAACTATGTTGATTCTTTGTCAAGGCGGAAAAATGTATCAGAGACACCTATCGAATGAGGCGCCATACTTTGATCACCTTTGACTACAACAATATTTTTGTCGGGAATTACCAGTTACGTATGCTCTGTGACCAGTACTGATAAGGTTCTGGTACAAAACTTCGCCACAGATAATTTATCGGATTCGTCTCAACATCATGTTAGGTACCAGGTGGTCATTGTTATTTGCGCTCTTCGTCGTCAATACTGGATTGTGTGAGGTAAGAGATTCTAGGCATTTCATTCAAGCCACATTTTTATTTGAATAACAAAATACAAAATAAACACACATAGCCGAAGCAGCGAGAAACTCCATTTTTGAATAATCGTATGCATACTTCCAGAATTGACATGCGTAGAAAAGCGATAAAGGGAAATTCCAAAATCAATTTGCTTGTACTCCTACACATTTTGGTAGCTTTTCCGTGTCTTTTCCGTGGTCGTGAACAGTGTAGACTCCTGTTTGATGTTTTTATTGGCAAGCTTTCGGTGTTATAACACCGTCCTCAGGCCTACAATATGTATAAATCAATACAAATCAACATATCTACTAATACTCATACAATGACGTTAAGAAGGGGGTAGAGTGAGTAGACTAACCAGGCTGAGTGTGCAGGATGACAAACAGCTCAACAGTAAGTCAGTAGAACAATGAGAGCTACAGAAGCTGGGACATCAATGACATGGTCACAATCAGGACCGCTCTACGTGATAAGCCTAAGGGTATCCAAAAGCTCATCTCTATTGTTTATCTCGGGCGTGAGTCGCTTTATCTCCAGAGCCTCAAGTAACTTCCTTTCCAAGGGACTTCTTAGTGAGCGGTGCAGCACTATAACTCTAACTCCAGGCGGGTCTCCTCGTGTGTGGCGTGTGTTGTGGAGAGGTCGTGCTGTCTCTCCAATATACCTTTCATATTATTTATATTTTAACCTACATATTTTATTGAGCTGTGGAGCGGAAATGGTTAGGAAAGGTTCATCAACGTACGTAGTGACATATTATATTAGGTTGTAGGGAAAGTTCTCGCGGTTTTTGGAAGTGTGCCTTTTTTAACCCCACGTTGCCTTGCAGCGACCTATCTTCTGTATATATAAGGAGGTCAGGTATATGCAAGTTTATTAGCATCATTCACTGTAAACTCCTGCACAACCCCTGCAAGAAGGATCGATTTTTCGAAACAGTACAATTGCGATCTTTCAGTATATGGCCTCAAATCTGGTATATTAGCAACCGTATCCAGTCGCCGTATCAACCCTGTATTTGGGGACAGTGCAGTGACTGAACGCACTGCACAAGATTGGTCCAGACGCTTTCATGCTGGCGACTTCAACCTCAATGTTTCGTCATGGTCGGGACGCGGATCCGGAGTCGACAATGGTCGATTGCGGCAGCTGGTAGATTCAGATCCACGGCAAACTATGTGTGGAAGAACGCAAGTCTTGGACGTTCACTTTGCCATCATTGCCGATCATCTGCCTAAGTTGGGAAAAGTACCAAAGTTGTCACAGTGTGTGATGATGATTTCACGGAACGCGGTCTGCAGCGACGTACCGAGGTGGCTACTGAATTGCCCTCGTACAGACGCACAAATAACTGGATGAAGTCCATCTTCAAAGTGGATAAGAAGTCGTGTCTGTATGTCAACATCAAGCACAGTCCACCTTGGGTTGACAAGGATGAGCAGCATGAGCCGCAGTCAAAGGCAGGTCATCACCCTCTGATGGTTATGATCAGTGCTTGGTGTGACTGCAAAGGCATCATACACTACGAGGTACTGCCAAGCTACATTGCACTCACGGTGGACATGTACTGTCAGGGGCTGGATAGAACAACCGCAAAAATCGCAGAAAAGGGTCCGAATTACGCCGCGATCTGATTCCTGCACGATAGTGCTCGTCCGCTCACTACAAGAGTGATTCCCCAGAAGCTGCACGACTTCGGATGGGAAGTGCTGGCTTCACCACCGTACAGGCCTGATCCTGTGCCAAGAGATTACCAACTTCTCCTGGCTCTCTCTAACGCCTTGCAAGGAAAAGCGCGCGATGATGAAGATGACTTGGATCGCTGGTTGAGCAAGTTTTTCGAGTCAATACCAGCGCAGTTCTAAGCCGATGGCATCCAAACGCTACCCATAAAATAGCAAAGAGTGGTAGCACGTGGTGATGATTGATTCACTTCTTAATGTGTTTTCCTATTCTTGAAAAGTCAATAAAATATAATGTCTCAAAAACCGCGAGAACTTTCCCTACAACCTATATACATATCAACGACAATTCAAGAAGTACCAATGATCGCTTTCTCCAAAACCACCCAAAGCGACAAGCAATATAAACGATTATCTTCCTTGTTAACACAGCGATTTCGTTCATTCGCCACTGCACTTCTGAAGCCTTCAGAAATCCTTCTTACGCGAAAATTCGGATTTTTTCCACTTTCTGCTTCAGGTCCCGGGACCTTTTTTGAGCGCACCACCTTACAATTATGTATATCGAAACGCCACTTCTATTCTAGGAATAAAAGTCACCATCTAAAGCTACTTTTGTGTAATTGAGCGTCATCCCCGATAAGCCGACTCGTTTTCCGAGAAATTCCCGAAATTCACGACAGAATTTCCTGTCCATTCAATAGTGATCTTGCATTTCTTTTTAATTTCGAAAGTAGTGCAAGATTGACTTTCTACTTATATCTTGATTTCCCATTCCCACCTTTTAAATCATGTCAAAAAGACCAAATGTAAAAAGAAATGTACCCTATTTGAGAGCAGTTACAGTGAATTTTATTTCGAAAAACAGAAAGCGTAATAGAAATAGTGTCGGCAACTAGAAAAAACTATTCGGACTATAAGAACTGTCGGGAAATGCCTTGCCCTAGCGCCCTAGCACCCCATGGGTCGCATGCAGCATCTAAATCACTGAGGCTAAAAGCGCTAACAGCCTCAAATTTGCTCGTCATTAACATGAGCATCCACACGTTCTTCTTGGCTAATCTCAATGATTTCTGCAACTTCATGTCTAACTTCCAAAGCAAATCTTGATTTGAACCAGATATGCCTCGAAGCAAGGGGCTGCTCAGACAGTAGAATATTTGCATAGTTAGAGATTTCCACAGATGGTAACTCTCTCGAACTCCTATTTTGTTTTTACGGTGCTATCCATGATACCTTTCACATTTCAGCTCAAGGATAGGGAATATTTTTATGTATGTATTTGATTTCAGGATCTTGGTCCTGCGCTTGCGCATCTGAAGTGTAAAATCTGTGAAGATGTGGCTGTTGACGATATAGATTTCGTCGACGGGGAATTGGTGAGAGACTTGATTTTCGATTTTCACTGTGCTTTGTTATTTTTGCTACACTAAACGTGTACTTTTGACGCTGCGTAGCTTCTTAGGAGAGCGTGGATTTTAGCAGTGAATCTCACGGAATGTTTCAGATTATCCACCAAAATTTCGTCATCAATATCTGCAAAAAGATCGTTAGCATGGTGAATCCTGGTCTGGGAATGCTCATGTGCGAAATGGGGCTCAAGGTTTGTTGCGTCCCTGGAGCAGGGTTTCTTGTCGGAGACTACATAGACATAAACGAGATCTGATTTCAGAACCAGCTGAAGGATGTACTGCAACAACTCAAGAACCAACAGGTGGAGCTAAAGCAGGCAGATGCCATCTGCAAATACCTGCGCTTCTGCGGTCCTCCACCAACTGCCTCCCCTCTTCAATAGACAATTTCTGTATTATCGATTGCATAAAAATAAATGTTCATCAACTATCTATTGCTTCCTTATGCGAGCGACTAAAATCACCTGTGGTACTTCGACGCCGGTAATACTGGCATAATCGACCTACCCGACATACCTCCAGAGTATCACTCTCTTCTGATTCTATCAAGTTTTCCCAAAAAATCCTGGGAAATGGTCGGAGCTCACACTTGAATTCGGCTGTTTTCTACCAGACCGGAACTAAACGTCACTAAATGAGTATATAAATGCACAGGTCTACCTTCTCTTTCTAGAAACTTCAAAAATATTTCGCCAAGAAAAAAGCCATTAGAACTGTATTGTAAAAGAGAAGGTGACAGTCAGGTGTCAGTCAGGGCTGTGCGTTACTAGCGTACCGAATTAACGCACTCACGCTCAACGTCTATGAATTTCTCCATTAACGTAACGGATTGACGAAACTTGGATTTTTTGCAACGCATAGCCCTGGTGGCAACGTTTCGAATCTCCAAGGGCTTCAGGATGTTTGTCAGCGCCCAAGAGGACAAATCCCCTTGCAATCGAGCCTTCTCCTGAGCAGCTGCAGGGGAGTGCTCTTTCTGTTTGTGCCATAATTGCGCGTATCCGCGAAGCTTGTCATAATAGTTCATTCGTGGCACATATCCGAGAATAAATCTGAGGACAGCGTATGTTTATGATGCAGAGGAAGACGATGCAATAACAACAGTAATAGTGCGCAAGAGCGCGCTTTTCCTGGAACATATGGCGGCAGAATCTCACTTTCAAACGCAATCTTATTGGAACCTCCCGGACTTTCGAACTTCTCACAGCAACAGCCCTGCCTTGTTGTGGATTACATTTTTTTCTCAACTTTTGTAAGTATTACAATGTTGGGTAGAATCAGTCCAAGGTAGCAATCCATTCTCGTAGATTTTCCCCAGCAGAGCCAAAGATTGAAATACTCGGTTTCCCAGCCTGTGAAACAAATGTTCCCATGAAACCACTGCCCGCTATCGTATGCTCTTCTACCGGCTCCTAGAGTTTTTTCAGGGCAAATTTCGTCAGTTGCGCACTGTAATATTTACTCATCAATTTGATTTCTTTTTCCAGACACCCAGGGGCTCCACCTATATGTAGACACACCAGTATAATATAATCTATAGGACCGTCTTGTTTTAAGTTAATGTGAACCATACTATTAGATCTACAAATCTGATCATGAATTTCTAAGTGTCAGTGACGGATGACGTTTTAGATGACGTCAGCTCACCTTTTATCCTATGCCCAGTTTGAGCACGCTGATCACACCACCTGCGTTAACTCTGTTTTTGGATCTTTCAGACTTTTTTCCACAAACCACCCTATAAAGTTGCTAATTGTTTTGGTGTTCACACTGCATCACAGCCTGAAATAGTCTTGTTTTGATGCTAAAAGCACCCAATTAGCGCTTTTTTTTCTATGGCAACGCCTCTCCAGAAAAAAAATCACATTTGCACCATTGCTCACGGTACTCTCCTTTCCACTCTTTTCGTCCTGTAAAATGCATTCTACACGTGCTTTCCCAACAACCTTTCGCATTTTTGTCTTTGAACTTCCCTTGGAATTCACTCCATGAATAATTCAATGGGTGACCGTCCTCGAGAGTTCACTTGAAGTTGTATCTGGTGACTGATATGGCGTTTAACCAGAGGGAAATAAAAGGAATTTTCTAGTCGCTTGCACGGTTGCCTCAACTTGCTCTGAAGCGAAAAATCTAGGTGTTCGACTGCGTTTTGTTAGTGAGTACATTTGTTTATACGCCAAATTTCTAGGCGTTGGTATGACGAAAAATGCCCTTCCCAAGCAAGGATGCCTAGAACGCTGTTTTGGGCTTGCGGAACTGGGCATCTGTCGCCTCTCAATCATGCGATTTTGTGGCTAAACCCCTGTTGACAGGACAGAAAACCCAATACAACCTCGAAAAATGCCTACAATGCGCTCATTTACACCTAAATGCATAAAAGAACTGGGGAAACTGGACAGTGCTGCCAAAAAAAAAATGCCGAAATTTGGAACGTAGCCCATAAGAACAAGTTTCGCTTGAGAGTGACTAGGATTTTCGCCTCAGAGTATAACGAGTTAATTATGCTGGCCAAAATTACGAGCAATGGGGAATATGACTGAGCCTACGCATAATTTTAGAGAACTACACAGCATTAGAGAATCCAAGCGTTCACTAAAGAGCTACTACAATGGTCTCAGCGGCTTCCTTAGATAGTAACATAGTGATACTCCTAAATTAATGCAAATATTAGAACCTGTATTAGATTTTTTACAAGATTTTCGAAGCACAGAATGGAGCTAAAAGTCGAGGAAGTGTGGAAACACGCGGAAAAGTGCGCGAAAAAAAAGAGGAAAGGGTCGTCTATGGGATTGAATCCGCACTGGCACAAGGTTCTTGTTTAGGAGTTCTCACCTCCCTAACCTTGCAGAAGCCGGGTCGAAAGATTATTTTCTCCGATAAGAGTGAATCCTCATCTACGTACTTCTATTGAATCCATGAAGGGTTTGAGGAACGAAATTTGAGGTATTCAAACCTCTTGAACCATAGTGATATTTAATCTCCAGTAGAATTCTTCAGAATTCTTCTTATTTGCAGCGGTCAAGGGAGCTGCAAGCTTAAGTCACCTGCAGAATTTTGTTGGACAGTTATGTCGTCATGTTGTTTACGTGGCGTTGCCGCCATTTACATAGCATTACTGGCATCTACTTACCTAGTAATATTCCACAAGATACTACACATACAAGCTTCTTGCGTGATCTAGCTTCTCTGAGATCCCTAGCACCTTTCATATTACCTACTCTGTCCTTCACCTCTACATCCTTTACATGTTAGTGAGGGCAAACAACTCACAAATGAAAGTTTCACAAATTAGGTAAGCAGATGTGGCGATGGGAAACTAATACCCAGTGGATTTAGCATGGAGCATCTCCCAGTCACCAGCTGCAGGTCCTACAGGATCCCAACCAATTCCGGGAACTAAAATTCCAGGCATCTTTTATGGCAAACCGTCGGAGGCAGAGAAAATGCTCCAAAACTCTCCTTACGAAATGCAAATGTACCTAAAATTGAGGAATTTCTTAGTTGACGGCCCATAGTAAACCCTCCTTAACAGAGATCCGCCGCTGAAGAAATGGTCAGCTTAGCGTCTTTCCCAGATGGAGGTATCAGGCGATATCCAGCTCGGCTTGATCGATACATAAGATAATAAAGCAGGTTATTTGCTCTTTCTCTTCTTTCTTCTTTCTCTTTCTCTTTCTGGTATCCTTCTTGTTTGTTCTCGTCACTAAATTTACTAGCGTCTCTTGGGTAAACGCCGGGACACGCGTCCAACCCTGGGATAAGGTGCGCCGGCTTCGACTTGGAGACGAGTCGACCCTCGAAAAACCTGCACCTCTACTTAACAGTGTCCTCGACATTTGTTATAAAGTTAATACGGCCTTTAATTTGCGTCCAATTTTTGAGAAACTTTGGAAATTATGCAATTCTCGTAGCTAAACATTGCATTCCCGGTTTGGTTGCTGTACAGCGGCCACTAATGAATTTCGCTTCATTGCCTTCCAAAAACATGCAAGTTCCCGATTTGTGATTCGTTTCTTTCTAGGCCAAAGAAAAAACAGAATCCGTTCTCAATACATAACAATGAATGGATGCAGAGTAGCATGAATATCATTTGAGCGGAAATATGCTCTTTTTCGTGGTGAATCATCAACAATGTTTCCTGTTGTACCTGTTGCCAATGTTGCCTTCTGCTCCTTAAATTGCCGCTAAAACGCACATGGAGTACTTCTCCCATCTTTATATGTATCTCCTGTCCCACATTCACTGTAGTCTGAAGTCGTTCGTGGTGCCTAATTTTTTCGATTTTTATTCCTGCAAATAAAATCCTCCATCTGCAGTCAACAATCACTCACGCATTGCATTATGCCTCGCCAGATCATGTGAAATTCATAGTTTGTCCCTGATATCAAGCAATGTTCCTCGTACAAGAAGCAGCTGGATCATCTACACGGGAGCAGAAACCGCAACTGTTTACACTCTTTCCATTTAATAGCTAGCCTTGTTGTGTAAACACTGCCATTACATACCACATATCGGCTAGAGTACGTCTGTAGGTTGGCCCAGATGTCAGAGCTTTCTCCAGAATTGTGGTTGTACTTGCCTTCGAGCTGTTCAATTTTTCCTTGACCTCTTTGAATTCGACAAATCCATCAATTCGCTTATTTCGTCTTCCGACGACATACTGCTTTGGTATTGTCCTATTTGGGTCCCAAGATGCCAGCCTCATACTGCTTTTGGAAACGTCGAATAGTATTAGAAGGGATGTTTGAAAATTCTCTGGAATGACCACAAAATGGACGCTCGTTTCCGCCTCATCGAGCTTCAAAAGAGTCGTGATGAAAAAAGAATTTTGGTTGGACTGGACTACCATTTTCGTTTTGGAAACTTTCCAATCCTTCCTCTCTCTCTTTTTTCGTTGTTTTTAGTTCTTTTTTTTACCGTTTGCGTTTGCTTCTGAGTTTCATTCTGTGGTTTCGCTCTTTGTTAAGTGCCAGTGCCTTTTTATGGTGCCTTATTTATACGGGGGTTCGTCCCCCGTCTTCAAAATAAATAAATAAATACATAAATGAATAACCCATCCTCGTTATTCACGTGAATGGAATGTCCGTCGCTATGCCTATAGTACAAACATTTACGGTACCATAATACCTATACTATCAACCTTTAGCTGCCACAATTTTTCGAAATTGTCTATGAGTGCCGCGGCGTTACGACCCCCAATGCCTGCTGTTTTCGGGCTTACGACGCTTTGTTAAAGAGATTTCAACCTGAGACCAATTATCTGGTCTGACTCCGCATCACGTTCCTCGGTTCATCTTGTTCTTTACCAGAGCACCCTTGATAGAGCTACGTACATATGACAACCCACAGCAGATTACTTCCTTCTGCGTGCCTATGTACTGCAATTCGTGGAAGCCTCCTGCTTAAGAATAGCAGAAATAATGCTTTAATGGAAGAGGCGCAGACACACATGATTATGATTAAATTCAGGAGGGTTGTCATCATCGTGCAGTTTTGATGCGGAAGTCGTAGATGAAGGAGAGGGTGGGCTTCGAAGAAGGATTGAAGTTTAGCGGTGGGTTGAAAACAAAGGAATGATCTTCTAAAAAACAGGCAGGAGGACTGAAACCATATATTTCAAATTATATTCTGAGTTCACATTTAGGATCTGATGTTGGTTTTCGCTTAGTACACTGATCTTATGCCAAATCTATGATAGTTTTTCGTTCGCTTTCTGGGCCTCCCCTTTCCTGGGAAGTCATGTCGAATACAGAGCTTCTACGATTCCACCCAAACTTCCTTGTGTACTAGTTTCACGCAGATTCTCTTCGAAACTCTCTAATAGGCCATTTCAACACCCGTGACGGCGCCACCCCCGCCGCCCAGCCAGCCGTTGGTCATGCGAACGACTCTTGGCTGCGGGCCAGAACTTCCTTATTGTTGTAGTCGAATGTTTTAATGGTATGGGGTTGGATGGGCATCGTGCATTTCGCCGTTATGCAGTCGCTGCATATTTGAATTTTATGGCACCATCGGGATGTCGTTATGATCGGATGTGAAAGCTGCAGCGATCGCTTGGATATAACTTCCTGGCTGTGGAATGTGAAAGAAGTTTTTCACTTCCTTTTTGGAGAAAAGGAAACCTAATTGACGTCATAGCTTTCTCTAAAATCGCTACAGATGTGCTCGATGCCCGGTTCAATCCTTGAGCCCTAAAACCTAGGAAGTTTTCAATGGCCAAAGCGAACGCTACTCATTTACGCAGTATAGACGGCCCTACGACATGCTGTTTTGCTGTTTGTGATTGGATAAGCGCTGGACAATGCAGTTCCTGGTTGCCGCCGCGCTCAGCTGTCATTTCCATTTTTTGCAGACTGACATGTTGCGTTGACGTCCACCTTCTCTTTACGACTATGTAAGTGGTTAGCTGTAGTCATCTGGAACGCGGTTGCTGGAAACGAGGACTGAAAAACCGACGGAATTCGTCAGTGAATTACCGGGAACCACTGAACCTACTTATTTTATCCGCTGTTTGCCTACCATCTATGTTTCCGAGCCAAAAATCTATAGTATTTTGAGAGGTTGAAAGTTAAAAATCGCTCCTGAACCCGTATCCAATAACCTTTATCCAGCCGGATGAACGGCCCAATAAGCCTTAAGGAGTGGTTCCAATGCTCTGTTATTAAATAGAGACTTTACCGCCGATATGTGTATCCACTCGTACCACAGCAGGATATCTTTATCCGGTCGATATCCAACTGATAGAGGGATCCATTGTCTGTTGCATGAATAAATCGTGTTATCTTTCGTTAATGCTCCACATTTGCGCTAAGATATGAACACGCGATGGGATTGCTTGTTTTGGATAGCAGAGTGGACAAACACCAATAAAATGGATATACTTATATCCGCCGCGTTTTCCCTCCACTATCAAGGGGACTGGATACGGGCCCTGATCGCGTCAACTAATTACAAATACTTCGGACAGATTGTGTAACTACACCCAGAAAACAAAATGATTACAATTTTCGAAATCCATTGTACAGTGCCTGTCAATGAATGTTGCATCACAGAGTCCCGCATATCTGCCGCGTCGCGCAACCTATGCGACGCGGCAGAGCTGTTGAGCGGTATTCTATGTTGTAAGAATGATTCACTGGCTCTGAATATTAATATATTTTAATTATTAATTTTTTAAATGTTTTTCATTGTGTAATACTTCTTAAGACATATGAAAGGAAGGGATTTGTGCACGCTTTCACGCCATATACTATTTCACAATCGGGGTACTTAGCATTACAGGGTGGTCAAAACTAATGTTTGAAAGTCGCATTTTCGCGAGAATTCTGTCAGACAATGCATGCTGCGTCTTGTAAGAATTTCTAACCTTGTTTAACTTGCTGTTTTTAATTTTCCTGTTTTTTTTTACTCATGCAGACATCTCTGAGTGTGTGATAAATGAATAAATCCTAGTAGGTGGCCATGTTATCAAGGCTCAGGAACGAACTTTCGAATATTCGATTTCTCGAGCAAATTTCTGAAATTCTAATCTATTCATGTATGATCATTTGGTTTTCAAGATTTTATAATATTTGGAAGATAGAAAGTTATTGTTTAATTTTCAATCTCTTCAGATATGAGCTTTTCGATTACATCTGATACCCCTCCTCCTCTCATCCTCCATTTGCTCCTCAATTCTCCATAAAACAGCTCTGCGCACTGTTGTTTTCCTCCAAAAACAAGCTCTGTGGTGCTCGTTTTATTGCGTTTCTAGACCCTTTCTAGCTGGATTAACCCTACCATCAAGCCATATTGTGTAGCTAGCACTTTTAATCTTTGTTATTATTGCGCCATAAATGGACTATTTTCATCAACAAGCCAGATCACGTGACTTCCTTTGGTCGTATTTCCTGGCGAACATCGAGTTCGAGCTAATATTTCCACGTTTATCAAGCGTTTGCGTAAGTGCAGTTTCCGCTGGAAAAGGTCTCAAGGAACGGGGTGCATGTATCCTTAAATGGCTATTTCTGGAAGCGACCGGAAGATCGTATTAGAGCAGCAGCTGGAATATCTCTGCAAAACGTTTGGATTCTTTTTAAGCTATTTTTTTTCCTAGAATAAGCTGGAATTTTGACAGTAACTTGATTTTTTTTTCAATTTTCCATTCTCTCCTCATCTTCCCCTGCTCACCCCTGCTCGTCCCAAAAATCAGTGTCACTCAGCAGACTTTGCAAATGCAAGGAAATTCTGTACTTTATACCAAAAAAGCGCCTTATTGAGATTCTGCAGGATATCCATCCCATTTGCATTAGCCTCATTGCTGCGGTGTTATTGCAATTGCTATTCCCCATAGGCCAAGTGCATTTACATTATTTGCCCTTTATATTGGTCCCCGTATGCACATAATTTCCCCGAGTCCATCGAATATCTTGCCCTTTTGCAAAACGTGGATTTGGCCGGAAAATTTGGGTGGAAGAGTTCAGAATTTCGTGGATCTCAGGGCCAGCATTTATTTGGCGACGTAAAATACCTTGAAATTTAAGGAGGAGGTAAAGAAAAAGGAAAAAATATAGTGGGTTCCCCATCCTGAGCCCATTCAAATCCTTATGCGACGAAAAAGTTCCTGGAATATTTCTTGAACGTGGATGCGCCATTGGCATTACCCAGGGTAAGCATGTTGTTCCCCGTTCTACTGGTAGGTAAATCCAGAGGTTTTATCAAGTTTACCCAGGGTAATCACAAAGATGCATCTGGCCACTTGTGCAGTCTTGTCTAGCCGCCACTAGACCAGAAATCTCTCCACATCACGCGACCCAGACCATCCTGAGGTTATTTACGGTGGCGCAATGCGTCGGCTGATTGGAGTTTTTTGCATATGATTTTTGCCGGTGCTCATCCTCCCCCACCGCGTGGAATTTCAACCAGATGTGCTGCGTCGGTTGTAGTCGGCTCTGCAGTAAACAAATCCTTAATACCAGATGTGTCTCGATTTTCTCTGTTTTCCCACGCAGGGACTCCAGAGAGTGACCGGATGAGGTTCTGGACTCCGATTTACAGTTAAACTGTCATTCTTGGCCTGGTTAGTGATGACCCGAGAACACTAATGATGATTTTTTTAAACGATTTTGAATGTGGTAACAATTATATTTGAGATCGATTGAAAATCGAATAACTTGAAAATTTATTTACAATCTCAAAACACGCACCAAAAAATGTTTTTGTGAAAGAAAAAGCACTAAACCTTATATTATCTTCGCTGGGAGATCGTACCTCCTTCACTTTTCGGGAATTCGACATTTTAACTCGGTCGGAATCAAAATTTCGGATTCGAATACATCTACAGTGGGCGTCGATGGCGGTGGCCTTTCCGCGGTCTCGAGAAGCACGCGACGCGACCGCGCCGCTCACCATCGCCAAAGTCTTTGTCGTTTGGTAGTTGCTCATCACATTCGATTTTAACTAACTAGAAAACTAGGTATCAAGAAAACTCATACTTTGTTGTCACGAAAGGGATTAATGTTCGAGCAGCGCGCTCGCGTCGCGTGCTTTTCGAGGTCGCTGATAGGCTCCCGCCATCGACGCTCACTGTCAAGAATTCCGTCTACTAAGCTCGAAATTCGCCTTCAACAAGAGTGGTCTCTTCACTTAATTTAACTAACGCCGCGCTCGTCAAAATGGATGCTATACTAGTTTTTTTTTCGCTGGAATGCCCACATAAAAGAGCGGCTGTGTGCCATTTTTCTAGCCTTTCTTAATATACATATATTGCAACGAGAAATGGCTGGAAACAGCCCATAATATACCAAAGACAATAGCCATAATAAAACTGCCTAGCTACGGAGATGCAAATGGGACGAGAAGGAGAAACATAGATTTCCCCTTTTTCCGAGAGTAAGAACTTTCATTTTTAGCCTTGACCATAAATTTTCTGGTCCTTTTCCTAAAGTACTTCTATTTTTTGCCTTGATTTTCTTAGAATCTTCCCATGAGGAGGCTAGGAATTCTCACCATATACCTATTCGCACTTCTCGGAAAGGCTGAGCAGCTTAAGACATTCGAGTATTGGGCGGTGTTATCAGCAGGATTGAGCTAATTGAGAGGCTTTTAGGCGTTTCGTGGAAATCTTCTATATATGGTTAAGTTATCCGCACTACCCACGCACTACTCTTTGCTAATGATGTTGAAAGGATTTTCTAGCAAATCCATGAACCCCTAGGGAAACAACGATAGGGCAACCACTGGGCTGACTAGAACCCTAACATGATTTGATCCTGAGTATTTATTACCTTGTTACTCCATGAAGAGTATATGTAGGTAAATGGTAAGGGGATGAGGCTCGAAATAACCCAAGGAGTTATGACGTAAATCGAGCAACAATTTCCGGATAAGGCACTTCTAGTTGATTGGGCTTCGCGCTACGAAAGCTGATTTGCACATAGCTGGTTTGCAAATTCGAAGGCATGACAATTTATTTGCGTTATTCTTCGGATTTTAAGGTAAAGTATCCTGCATAGACGCCCGGAGCCTTTTTTTGTGACTCAGTGTTTACTTTCTTCTTCTTCTTCTTCTTCTTCTTCTTCTTCTTCTTCTCCTTCTTTTTCTTCTTTTTCTTCTTCTTCTCTCTCTCCCTTCACTCCAGAGAATTCACTAATTTTGGGAGAAAGTGTGAGGAATGAGAAAGTAGTGGGTTGTCCCAAAAATTTCCCAAAATGCAAGAAGGACCAGTTCTTGGTTCGGGGAACGTCTTCTTTTGACAAGATCCGTCTCTAAATCGTCCTAGAAACCAATGGTTTAGAACCAACACGAATAACAATTTCATTCACCGCAATAGTTTCTCAGCGCAAATCCTCTGGTAAACCCTTCACCCTCCAAAATTTATGTGCTCAGGAAGAAATCCCAAGGAGGGTACTTACATGAACCCTTGTGTTGCCCCCACACAACAAGAACATCATCACAGATTCTTCTGGAGGATCCATTACCACTAGGACGCTTTCATGGTTTCCTAGAAACCTCATTCCGGTCCCAATGCATCAAATTACTCCCAGGGCAACGTGACATTTTCGATAATGCAAAGGAAACCAAGATTCAAACAACGAGAACAAGTCGTATTGGTTTGAAATGCATACCACTAATGATTCCTGTGACCATGCACAGACGGTTTTTGGGTCATGTCGGATGATGTTTGCATGTGTTATGGGTTTGGGTTCGCTTACATTTCGTGACCTCCAAAAAAAAGAACTTCATTCTATGTAGACAATTCCAAGATTTGAGTTACCCGTGCACATTTCAACTAACAAGGATCTCGCACGGGTTTTATAGTGAATTTTTGTGCCTGAATGCAACATTTAGATTACCCTGGATGAACACCACAGCAGCTAAACCCATCTTTGACAAGATTTTTGACGCCCGCCGTTAACGTTGGGTAAATTTCGGTGGTGTTAACAAATTTATCCTGGGTAATCTCAGTGATCATGCAACCCTTGGGTCAATTCGACAATGTCTGCGCAAATCATGGGTAAACTTTTCCTGTATTAATGCCTCATTTCCTTCGCTTCTTCCTGGGAGCTGATGCACCAGTGGGATCGCTCATGGTAGAAGTGAAAAAATACCCCAATTTATCCTTAACCCTGCGAAGTCAACATGTTTACCAATACGTGACGTTGGCTGTATCCAGCTGCTACAAACGGGTGATCCTACCCATGAGTGCAATATTACCAATCCTCCCTAGATGTGTCCGGGTCCGGGGCCAGCATTCACGTGGTATTCACCAGGGTGAACGCTAATTAACGTCGTGGGCCTTGCGTATCCTGGAGGTTACCCAATGTGAACATGTCAATCGTCCCAATTTCCTCCATTGTTGGCACAGGCTTGAGCAGGTTTACCTTAGGTATACTAAATGATGCATTCGGACCCGGGTTAACTATGGGTAATTTGGGGGATGTTAACATGTTTACCTCTGAAAATCTCAAAGATTCATGACTTGGGGCCGCATGCATCATTGAGATTATCCATTGTATATCCGACATTACTCCAAAAATCGGGCATCGCTAGCATGGGCGTGAACACATTTACCCTTGGTAATTTCAATGATGTATCCAGGCACTGGAAGTCTAGACCACATGAATAACTAAACATAATCCAAAATATGACTTTCTCGACAGGCTTCTGGGTAGGTTAACGATCTTCTTGGGAACTTTCAGACACATTTCCTTGGAAAAAGTTCCAGTGGGAAATTTTCCGGAATATTTCGAATGAGTCTAACATCAGAACACGGAACGGAATTTACGACTTTACTTATTCTTTGTATGAATTGCTGACAAAATATCATCTATCCCAAAAGTCATAGTTACACCATGTGCAAAGAACACATCCACCTTTTCACCAGACGTGTAGTCGTATTCTTTATCCTGTTGGAAGTGAGCCAAGTCCCTTTTACAAACTGCCGGTACCTCGCATAGCTCAGGTACGTACGTGTGTACAAGCATCACTATTGCATGCGGGTCACCAAGAGCTCTCTCCAAAGGCCCTTTTCACCTTAGCTCTACCCAGAAATTTGACGAACACCCAGCCGTTCATAGTCCGGTCAAAATGACCATAGTTGAGTATTGGTGCCTATGATTCCTACATATTGTTTGCCTCTCCGGATACGTCGCGTTTCTCGCAATCTCTACCTCTCTAATATCTTCACTACCATGCTCCGCGGTGGAACAAACTGTACTTAATGCTGCTGAAGTGCGCAACTTCAGAAATGGTCTGCTGTTCAGCTTGAAGAGGTTCCCCTAGCTTTTTTCCCTCTGTGGAAACAAATAGTTCCGTTTATTTTCAAGGGCTGTTGTGCGTTCTCTCACCCTCTCACCGCGGCGACTAATTATTCAGTGTTTTTCGCCAACATCATTTGTGCCATTCACACTTCATTGTTTCGCGGCCCCTCGTCCATTTCCCATTCCGAGTAGTCGACGTGGACTCCAGGGGGAAAAAACTGGTCACAACAACAGTTCGCCGGCTAAGGAAATTATTCATCAGATGGGTTCGCTGGTGGGAGGAAGTTGATCACGGGTACGTAATTGCACAAAAGTCATTAGCGTCCGCAGTCCACTTCCTTGTTTACACAGCGTTGGAGGTCTTATTTCTGAGAAATGAGACTTTTTTTGCTCGAGTCATACGATGTGCTCTGGCTAATGGGCAAGAAGTGTGAAACGAGGAGAACTCGTACAAAAAACCGTGGCTCGTTCGTCGACGGGACGCGCAACTGTCACATGAAAACCCGGCGACGGGTGTCGTTTGACACTTTTTCCGACTGCTTCAGAGGCGCTGCCGCCTGGATTTTTCCTGGATGCCTGACACATGCACATGAAGAGCTTATAATGTGGTCGTAAACTGATGCGAGCTGACGCACTTATGTCTAGTTAGCTCAATTTCTTCGACGTTGCGTGCGGCTCATTTTCCCGGAGAAGCGAGCATTTTCGCAGTGAAATATGCATCTGGAGAAGTGAAGAAAGCTTCCATATTCGCTAATCTTTGAACCTGGCCTTTTTAAATGTTGTACAATTGTATAACTTGCTTCTGTCGTACCAGATTAAACTTTAGGTCAACAAAGATCCACCGTAACAACCTGGTACGGCAAAAGCATATTATATGCAAAAGCATAATATTTAATATTTCCGAGCATATAAACTGTACATGAGACTCATTAATGCATGAGACAGGTTCGAATCCGAAAATTCGATTTCGAATGAGTTGAAATTTCGGGATTTCTCAACAATATCAGAAAGGCGAGTCTCAAGGGAAAAAAAGAAGGGCTTCAGGACTTTGACCTTTGTTGGCATTCGGATTTTTAAGGACGAATTCCGGATTGATGGTTTAATTGGTTAGGTTATTCGACTTTTATTCGATCCTAAGTGAAGTATAGAATCTACGAAAAAAGGATAATCATGTATATCTCCGGATATTCAACAATTTGTACTTTCTACTCAATTTTGCATTTTGAATCCATTTAGGACCGAATGACGTATTAGATACAATCAAATTCGAATACTCGATTTCCATTAGATCGAATGTTCGATTTTCCTGGCAAAAGAGTAAAGCCGCCCTGTAGAAATGATGAAAACTATGGCAGGCTTTCGCTTCCCTGACTATTCGAATATTTAAATTGTTTCTCGAATTCCACGTACATTGTAGGTTACGTAGCAAAGCACTTACTTGTTTTTTCCTTTTCTTGTTTACTTAATTGCTTATTTATTTACCTATCTTCGTATAACTCATTGTGACACGTTTATCCCCCACCACAAATCATATAAAAAGCAGGAACTATGTAGACAGGAAGGCGATACTTCAAAGAGAAAACGAAAAAAGTGGCTTTAGTCCCCGAGCATGACTCACATGACCCTAGGAAGCGGATAAAATATAACCCCAATTTGTCTGAGATGTAGGTTTTTACTAGAGAAAATACGTCAAGGAAGCAGACGCATAAAAAGCGGCACAAAATCGTTTTAGAAGAAGATTTACGTTTTTATTTCCTCCAAACATTTCGAGCTCTCCTAGGGCAAGAGCGCAAGAGCATTACTTGCTATGGCAGGACAATTCATCACTTGAACTGTTGCTCTGTCTTTTCAGCTCACATAAACAACTTGAAGGCATATTTGTCATACGGAGTTCAGTATATCATTCTAGCACCACTGTAGCATGAGCCTCTCTTTTTTCACTTGCTGGATAATCCAAAGTCAAAGTATTTCTTTTACAAAAGTTAATGATATAATTTAGCACTGAATTGTTGAACACTTTCTATAAGTGAGTTCTTGCACATTAAAGGAAGTGGCGGACGCAAAAATGAACAGGCAGAGGGGGAGGGGACGGCTGTTGGGGAACAACTGGAATCTAGCACCACTTATGGACCAACATTGGAATGGCAGCAATCCCAAAAATGAAATCTATAAACATTGCTTTACATTGCAAGTATAAATCCAGTTAAAAATAACTTTTAAAATTAAATTTGAAAACTATACCTGTATTAAAGTAATAATTAAAACTGCGAATTAGAAATAAGTCGGTACAGAGCCTTCAACCATCACTATAAGTCCTTCTGGATAATTTTGGCACCCATTCTCGGGAACCCTACCATACATACTTCCCTGCCACACCACCACCATCCTCCACCCCCCACCCCCACCCCCTTTACGTCCGTTACTGACGAAAGGCCGTAAGCGCTGGAATTAATGATTCGCAGTTGTATTGACTCTGTACACTTTTAGCCCGCATTTATCCCGTTTCCCTTTTTTAAGAAGTCCCGGTTTCACTCTTTCTATAACCATGGTAAAAGAGGATGGGTAGTGATTCGGACATGCTTCAATTTATACCCGGACAAATGTGGTATCTTTGAAAAATGTAGGGCACTCCTCCCTGTTGTCCCACCCCTCTGGCGCAGCTCGATTCATTTTTCCATTTTTTTTTTCGAAAGTATGGACAAACGGTTGGATATATAAATAAACAAACATACGCGCAAATAAATAAATGGGTATAATGAATAACCCGATGAGTAGGTTCCCCAATGTGGTTTATTATCTTTCTTTTTTCAATTCTATCACATAAATGGTAAGCGACTATGCTCCACTCAGAAGGTAGTGCTCTGTGTCGCTGTCCTCAGCAACATCGATTTTGATAGTTATTGATTGGCAGTGGGGTACCCTCCTCACGCAAGCCTCTAATAGTCGATACTTATCAAATTCATTGTCGCCAGGAAGCAGCAAAGCAGGGTGCTACACATTGCGCGAAGTATAGCGCTTACCTTATCCGTGAGTATGAGTAATTTTCCTGAGTGGTGCACTCGATGGATAGTAAAATAGCCGAGGAGCTGAATAAGTGTTATAAATGAGTAAAATAACAAGGAGTAGAAAGTAAGTAGGTAAAAAAGGAAGGACTGAGTAAAATGGATTCAATAAGGAAAATGATTGTCTTGAGAGAAATCCCTTCTGTTTCCACTGTGGCTGGTAAAAAAAAAGGTGTGCAGTGTTATACCTAGGAAGGGCGGTGCGGCTGAGCTCTGCGAGCGGTAAGCCCGCCGAATTAACCAATCACAGCCATGGCTCGCTCCGATCATTCCAGTTATAGCGCCCTCCACTCGGCAGGTGTTGATTGTGTTTCTCCGCCGCTACTTACACATCTCCTGAATGAGTTGCTCGAGAAATCTTAAGCATTTTACATTAAGTTAACTGTTTCATAAAGATTCTGACCCACAATTATTATTTCCAGGTGCTTCTTTCTGCTCCGTACATTTTCCAGTTTTCCTCTTCGAACTTGTCTACTTATCTGTTTGGATATAAGCTGTTTCGGATACTGTGCCATCAACCTAGTGATTAAATCCGACATTTTCTCTTATCTAACTTGTCCATCTCGTCCAAATGTTCCACTTCAGTTGCTCCCTTCACACATAACCCCCAAATCTTCCTTATGTCGCCCACAAATCACCGTTACAACCCTAATTCTCCATCACATCCTCGACCTATTGCCTCGTTTTTTGAGCTTTCACTTGTGTGCTCAACAAACCACGCCCCCAACATTGCTCTCCAACCACTAGTTGCTCGGAAAACTCGTCAATCACTCCCGCCCCGGTGCCCTCGCAATTTACCCGTGGTCACGCCCACTCGGAGGGTATAAGAAGTGCCGGTCGCGGAGCACTTTAGTAGCTTTGCGCTCTGTGTAGCGGCGGCATATTCATTACTGAGGCCACTTCCAGAGTTCTACTACCTTCACACAATGGGATCCAGCAGTACTAAGCCTTATGTGACGTACTACGAGCCGCGACGACGACGATATGGTGGGTTTTCCAGCATTTTTGAGAACAATTTCTGGTTTTTCTGAGATTTCTGAATTTCTTCCGTGAACTTTCGCTCATTTCTATGAATCTATCAAAAAATATTGGAGAACAACCCTATGAAATGTTAGGAACCCTCTCAGCTCCATGGAGTTCCTGGAGGACATTTAAGGTCACTCCTGCCACAGGACCTGCGAGACTAGCAATATGTTTTTCTCTATTTCTTCAATAAATTTGAAAAATAGACCCTTGAAGTAGTGAATGTCCACAGACACCAGCGGGCGATGTGTAAGGGAAAGGCATGCGTCTCAAAGCTCAGAAAAACGCGTGACTATTTGAACAGCCGGCCGCCTTTTCATGGGTGTTTTTCGAGTTGAAAGGTGATTTCCTGAGATCCTTGGCGCTTTCTCGCGTTGTGCTGTAGTATCGGGGCTAAGTTTAGTCCAGGGGTTAGAAAAGAGATGAAGGAATTGTGGAATTGGAGAAGGGTTATGAAAGTGTCCAAGAATTGTAGTAAAACGTGTTGCTCAAAGTAGAAAATGAAGAGAATGACAGAACCAAATTTAGAAATTTTTGCCAACTTAAGCTAATAAATTTCCATACTTTGTAAATTACAACTAATTGGTTGGTTCTGAGGCATTTTGAAAAATATTTTAGTGTTCTAAGGCAGTCCTTTGGGACACTTTTGGGAATATTTCCCATTGTTCCGGTGTGAAGAGGTAAAATCAAAACAAAAAGAGCGCCCGTCATAGGCTTACTATCCATCGTGGTTGGTTTTCCATGAAGTCTTGATTTTTCCCTTCCCAATCCTCTCTTCTTCGTTGCTTCTCCTGAACTGCCACATGCATAAATGAGATTAGCCAGGGTAACCGTGTTGCTACCCCTTGCCAAATTTACCCATCTTTAACACGGACGCCAACACGTTTTGGGTTATCGCAAGAAGGCATCGCACGGGTATACATAAGCCCTGGCCCTTGATACCTCATTGGAAGGATAAGCAACCCCATAACTATGATTAGCAGCTGGGCACCTATAACGTCATAGTTGAGTTGATAGGTAAGAAGTAAATTTGGGTACACTTATAGGTTTACCTAGGGTTATCACTGAATCTAATGCATACTAATCCTGGATGCTTAACAAACTTATCCTTTTCTCTCTTCTCCTTCTATGCAATATCTAAAAATACATAATTTAAAAGGCATTGCTACTAGAAAATTTTCCTGGAATTCCTATCCGTGGTTTTTGCATGTCTCAGGCCACAAACGTGTGTATTCCCGTATAGCAACAATAAATTTCCGGAAGATCTCATGCCATTTTCTTATCCCAGTCCAGGAAGTCCTTAGATGCTGACGCAATCTCTACGAGAACTCCATAGTCGCAGTTGAATGAACTTTCTTTTTCCCCTAGGAAAAACCGGAAATTGCCACTCAGCTGGGAGCAATTAAATGTCTGGGCGGCGAATGGATTATAAATAGGATTTCTTTGTGTTACAGACGTCAGCAGCAACTTCTCAAAAGAGTATTCGCAATATTGGTCAGGTGCGTCGAAAAACTCGGACTTTTCCATGGAGAGGAACGCCTACTCGTTTTCGTCAAATGAAGATTGTGAGTACCACTTTTTTTAATTTCTTCTGCGTAGATTACTATTTTTGGATAATTTCTTATGTAATACTGAGAGAGCAGAAAATGTCCTATCCGTTCCTGTACTCCCTTACTCATTTTTTTCTTTTTTTTTCCAATGATTTCCTATAATATTTGGAGATTATGTGGCAATTTATGTATGTTTGTCCGTTTCTTGTTACGTAGGCAGTGCTTGCCCTCCTCCTTCAGAATTCTGCCATCCTTCTACAGTGGTCCTTTCGGAAGTATATGTCTCAATGATCAACACTATTTTCAAGGGCACCTTTCCCATCGTGCATAACCCCCTCAGCAGGATAACTCTATACCAGTGGCGGACGCAGGGG
>JARK01001715.1:39563-58709 GCA_000688135.1 Ancylostoma ceylanicum | reverse complement strand
CCCCCCCCCCCCCCCCCCCCCCCCTACTTTCTGCGTCCGCCACTACTCTGTAGGTATCCAAAGTGTTCCAATGGGAAAAAATCGCTTTTGAACCAACTACGATTTCCCACCTCGAAACACTTTGAAATTTATTTATTCATCTACTTATTCATCCATCTGCTTATTTTTTTGTAGAGTATTCTTTCATCCTCTTCAAAAAATAGTGACAACTTCGAAAAAACTGAATTGAAAGAAGCGCTTTTATAACAAGCCATTTTTCCTCGACCACAAATTGCTCCCCATAATCGATATATCGATTTCCAGACTCGCCAACACGTGACAACCGACGATACTCTCAATTTGTGTCATCATTCGGCAAATCCTAGCCACTTCTCCAACGATCATAATCAATTATTACCATTGTATTTCATCGATTGACATGGGTGTAGATATTCTCTATGATTTTTTGTTTTGTATGTACATATTGATTCTTTCCTATACATACATTATCATTTCCTGTTGATGTTTTTTGTCTTCTCATAAATTTTTGAGAACTGTAGTGGGTTTACAAAAGTAATAAGTGAGCAAATACAAAATGTATGAAGGGAAAGATACTCTAATGGCATTTTGACCTAGTCCATCATCGAAAAAAAGAGAAAAAAAAAGAAAAGTCTGGAGAAGCTATCCACAGTAGGGATTCTGTGCCACTTTGGTTCCAGACTTCTGAACGTACATGGACAGATGTAGGTTCAACGTCGGTGGGTGAGCCAGCTATGGAGATGACGAGGAGTGCAGTGGTTCTTCTACATGATTTAGTTTCGTTGACATCGGTTGGAGCAAATGTTAACATGGAACGATTTCAGTTTAATCTTTGGTCCTTGATTTTTGATCGCACATTCATGTACGTATGTATGAAAGCAAGATTTCCTTTCGCAGATTCCTGGACGAAATTAACAGATCAACTATGGGTTTCAGCACCGTTTGAAATATCTCCCTCCCAAATCATTCCTGGCACCGTGAAATTTTTTCATCTTGAGAAATATTGAATGATAAAATCATATTATAAACTTTTTTGGAAATTCTCATCTTCGTGGACACTCAGCAATGAAGAAATACATTCAAAAAAGACGGGAAGATAACGTTCAGTTGATTGAGTAGCTTTCCGGATGCTATATGGATACATGTGAGTAAAGTTTTGCCCGGAAAAAACCAAGATTGATGTGCAAAGGTTCCAACATCTAAAGTTTGCATGGATTACCTATCGAACTACCGCTGCTTTGCTGCGTAGTTCCACGATAATACCAGACATACTTCCACTCTTTCGCAAATTTCCCATGATCCTGAAGTTTGAAGGAAAAATATACCACCGTGTCAGAAAATCCCCTTTCATCCCCAGGAACCATGAAGCAGTAACCAAGTACATCATATGGAACCAGTAGCCTAGAAAATTCGTTGTTATTACGAGCTCACACATTGTTTTTCACACTGATCCGTTCCCAACAATTTCCGGCAAGTGATTTGGTCTCAAAAACCAGCAGTAGAGTAGTGATGCAAAGAGCAGATAACCAGAATTACGCGAAAAAAAACTTGGAACATCCCATGGTTTCAAGGTAAAAATTTTACTAGTAGGTAAAATTTCAGACAGCTTACTCTATACGACACATAGAGAAGCATCGTTTTTTGATTGAAAACCTGGAATCTTAGGGCCCAAAAAAGAGCCACACCCTCGTAAACGGTTGATGACAAGGTGATAATGTTGCAGAACATCTGGCTTGGAGCGGTTTATCATAAATAAAGAGGAATATGTACATGAAAAATTGATATTAGGGTGAAAGTTGGACGGTTGAAGCGGTGCCGATGACGCCGATGATCGTCATCGGAAGGCTGACACGACCGTGGTGTAGCGCTTGGTGTTCTTTGTTGGCGTACCTGAAATGTTACACTTTTGAACATACCATAGTCCAAAAATGCATTTTTGTTAATCGAGGTTTGAAATTTCCAGTATATTTGTTGATTTTCAAATATTAGGGTGTTAAGTTGGAAATGCGCGTTTTTGCATCGGACAAATTATTTTTTAAAAACAAAGCTACAACACCCCAGTTCAAGTTCAACACAGAATTAGTATTGCTGAATCTTCGACATCTTCCACAAAAAGAGTGAGGGCTCTCCTCTGGGCTATCGCAGCGCAGTGACCTAAAATAGCGGCTTACCCAAAATTTGGTTTCGTCGCAGTTTTGGAATTTTTTTCACTTATTTAAGGCTTAAACGAAGCAAGCAGGTGGTCGCCTGATAGCGCAAAGTCTGGGCTCTTAGGCGATCCCAAGTGCGACTCCTAATTCTAAATGTGAAGAACAAGGCAGTCGAGGAAACGATTTTCAGTCGGAATTTCGGTTCAGTTACCCAAGTTCGAGGCCATTTTCGAGTAATTTATTGTTGCATGGATTTAGCCAATTGATACACCAAAAATTCTCTCAATTCTATATATGATCTGTAATGGTGCTCCGCTGCAGTTTCACGCTCTTTAACCACATGAAATTAGAGAACAGGAATTCTAAAATTTTGGTCGGTCTTCCTATGAATTACTTTAAAAAACAAAGAATGAAGGAATACTCGACAATCCGCATATGAAAAAATTCTACATGAATTGTTCTTTCAGGAAGTATTAAAAGTCTGGCGAAAAACGTTTGGCAACACATTCATAAAAACGTCGAAATGTCAGCGCGCATTTCCAACTTAACACCCTAATAATTTTTCGAACTAGCCAAGTAGAAAGCCAAAATAGGCATTTTTCTCCATAATATGTAGGTAGGACTTTCTATGTATTTTCAACATTATTCTTCTGATTGCCTTGCTCTGTCACAACGTTTTCGAAGATGAATAACTGATCCTCAACTGCCTTAGTCCTAACAATGTTTTTGCCAATTTCTCAAAATTCTCGAGGAGACGCTTCCTTCTAGAAATGTTCCTGGTGCAGCTACCTCAGCGTTTCCAGAGAAAAAGTCTGGATGTTTTTCGGGAAAAAAACCAAAGCCGAATCCGAAGAAATTCGGTCTACGGGTCAATCCCTGAATGTACAATAATAAAAGATTCTCGTGAACATGAATGTGTACGTAAGTGAGCTCGACTGTCAAAATCTGACCCAATGCAAACTCTCACGTCATAGTGTGTCTGTGCGTGTCTTTGTTCTATTTTGTGCCCAATTTAGCAAGCATAGCGGTACGACAGTTTCAATGCATACTTGAGCGATTAACGTCATGCAGCAGCGTCACTGCTCCAAAAAAATGACCTGATGTCATTAAGCTGATTGAGCTGAATTGTGACCTATTCACAAATGCAAAAATTGAATAGGTTTTTGTAGCACCTCTAAATGTGATGTGGAAGGGCTCTGAATTTGGAATGCCTTTTATTGGAGGCAAGCATGCACGTAGCTTCCAGAAAGAATTCAGGGCTTCGTGGAGCTGCAGTGAAAGAGGGCTAGGCGATGTTCACAAACACTTACCACCCTCACACGTAGCGTCAGGCCATTTTGCCTTTTTGAACTTGGGGAAAAAGAGCTAGATGGGGTTCTAAAGATGCCGTAACTCATTTCAACTCCTTAATTGATCGTCTTAGATCAAAGTGGTACCATTGGTCTTAAGGAAAGTCCGGAAACAGCATTTTCCTATACGCTGTCCCATTGGGGCCTGACGCCGGTGGTAGGTGTCCGATAATCGCTAGGGAGCAACCCCCGACGATAACAGGGTAACTTGAAGATAAAAATGACACTCTCATGAAATTTTCCTGGAAAATCTAATTGAAATTAGCTGCTATTCGTTAGGGGAGTTCCTCAGAATCAACTATTCTTTGCGTCCCAAAAATACATCATAATGAAACAAAATGCGCTCTATCGCCAATATCTGACTCGATGCTAACCATCTCACACAGCTCAGCTTTTCAGTAGCGAAGAGGCTGATCTGAAGCAAACTCACAATCTTCGCTAGAGAAGTAGGAGTACTCATTCTTCTCCATGGAAAAATTCGTGCTCTTCTCAGCGTTTGGTCTCTTCCAGTATTCAGTGTATTCTTTGGAGAAATGGCTTCCGACGTCTGTAAATACCAATATTGGGGGACGCTTGCTCTGAATTTGCGGAATTGACGAGGAAAAAAGAGTTCTAAGGAAGGAGGGGGACAAATAATGGGATTTATTCTTTTTTCACTTCAGGAAATGGAATTTCCATTCATGGCTTTACATTGTTAGTCAAAATCAAAGAAAACCCTCATATAATTAGCTTAACTGGTCCATGCACTGCCTATCCTACTGGAAGCATGTTTTTAAGCATGCATTTCCAGTCTTTCTCCCGTGACTTTACCGAATTTCAGGTCCCGCCGCGATTCTGGCCTTGACACTGTTGTATATTCTTACCTAATTAAGTTACAAGTTCCTCATTAGGACATTATACAGTTACTGAGGTATTATATAATATTTTCTCAATCATAATTTTTGCTACACATATATTATATTGTATGTATTTTCCAAGGCTACAGTGACACTAGCTGTGAATTTTTGTATCGAGTAGGTGGTCTATTTTAGCATACTGTGTCCAGCAAAGTCTGCACTCACCCTTTGAACGACATCGGTGGTCGTAGTAGTCGGATCGTCTGCTCTTCGCCATGCTCGAACCCATCGTCAGCCAACAATCCTGCAACGGATAATTGTCCACGCATAATTATAGGCGGAGCGAAAATTGCGAATCGTCCATCGTGCAGCAGAAGAAAAGGCGTGCAATTTCACGAAACGAACAAAGTTCAGACCGGACCGAGCAAGTGGTAATTATGCCAGAGTTTAATTAACGCTTGGATGTACGGGTAAATCCAGCGAGAAGAACGGAGCACGCACAATTTGACGAAGAGCATTTTAATTGCTTAGTCTACAAAGTTCCATGAAAAGAGAGCAAAAATGGCGGGAGATTATCCTAGAGGCTTCTAGGAATGATGTTCTTCCACGGAAACACCCATGAATGACTATGATTAGAATAAATCTGCATGAGTGAGGAGAATAGGCGGTCATAGACCGCTTGGAAGCGCACGTTACCTAACGGTGCTATGGAGAGCTACTGACACGTATCTGAGAAATAATTCATTTCTTAAGGCCATCACCTAGGAAACCTAAACTTCATTTCCCACGAAACATCGAGAAAAGGCAAAGAAGAACAAAAGAATGGTGAGAGTTGACTACAATACAGGCATACTGTATTTATACGTCAAAGCGTAAGAATTAGGTGCTGGAAATACAGTAACCAACGGCTAAAATTTTTTTACAAACAACGTAGCAAAATTTGAAGTTCATACAGAGGATAGGGACCATGAACTACGGCACAACCCTGATTTGCTATGCCCAGGACAGTGGAGCTCCTTCTGAAAGTAGGTAAGGAGACATGGGCTTTTTACCAGCTAGGACAAAGACGTTGCAGTGAAGCCACGCCCCCCTAGAACAAACGACTAAAATTTACAGTGAATTTCCAGGCATACATATCGGTAGTGAAGCGGAAAAACGTTGCCTTTACATCAAAGACTATAAAGGGAGCATAGCCTGGTTCTACTCCGTTCGCGATGGACTTTCCGCTTTCCTGATCTCTATTACTATTCTATCCGACCTTTCGCCAACAGCCGACTTCCTACTTGCCCATTGTCCGTAGTGAACTTTTCTGCTATGGTGAGTTAACATGATGTTGTTCACTTATCGGCCGTTCCTGTTTCGGTCAACGAGCGGAAGTTTTCAGCTAAGGAAATCAAACATCGGACCAGTAAATGGAGCGAAAAGAGCGGAAAGAGCTTCTGAGTGACTTCGGAGTGACAGGAGAGGAACGAGGGATGGTTATTAAGCAGAAGAGAAGGAATGATTTTTATTCAAAAAGAAGAAAATTGTGGGAAATTAAATGGAAAAACGGAAACTTCGCCACAAAAATAATAGGAGAAACGGAGAGAGAGAGTATGAAAGAAAGAAAGAAAAAAGAAAGAAAGAAAGAAAGAAAGAAAGAAAGAAAGGAAAGAAAGAAGGAAAGAAGGAGAAAAAGAAAGAAAGAAAGGAAAAAACTCTACAAAAAAAAAAAAAACTCAACTCTGTGTTTGGAATGATTTGTTACGGATTAACAGGCTAATACAAATAGAAATACAAAATGTGCAAAATGTGGAGGAAAACGAAAAGGTCGTGTAGAGACTTGAGCTTTGAAACGTTTATATTTACAGAAACTGTTAGTAGAAAACAGCAAATTTTGAAAAAAAGTAGAAAATGAACTAGACGTGACCAGAATAGGCAATGACCTACATATAGAATCAAAGATATCAATGCGAGGAAAATAAAGAGAAAAAAACATAAAAACGGGAAATGGAGATGAGGTTGGTCGCCAACTACATATTTACATATAGACGTAGACAGTGAAGAGAAGGGAGTGGATAAACAAAGTAGCAGACAGACATACGTACGTACAGAATAACAAAAGCCTTGCAGTAGACATATAAGAATGCATACATAATGAGAGAGAATGATGACATGCAGTATGTAGTAATGAGAAATATGTATGATGCAGGGGTAAATACTCGTTGCTGCATACAAAGGTGGGATGAATGAGTCAACCAAACAGAAGAAAAAACGCGGAACAGCAGAGAATTTAATTACGTGAGGAAGCGAGAGGAGTGAATGCTCAGGTGAAACGTGAGCAAGAAGGAAGAGAAAGCTTATGTTTATAAATCCAAATTTCTTGTTCCTAACCGTGGGAAACCTCAGTTACGTATGTATGTACGTAATATTAGAATTTTTTTATTAGCAAAATTTGGTTTACTATTAGGTCGTCAAGTATGAAATGTCTGATTTTTTGAGAGGTCAGTTTGACAGCTGATATCTTCGGGGTTTCTTTAGGTCCAGTCTCATCTTTCTTTCCATTATGAAGGTACATTCTCCCTCATTCAAAATCACCTATTTAATTTCTGACGAACTTTAAAATTTTTGTCTGAGAGAAACTTTTGTGAAACTACTCAAAGACAAAAAATCGTATCATTTCGGAATATGGGCTCCATCACGGAGCCTGTAAAGTAAGGACAACTCGAAATACCCTAGAAATGTTTGGAAAGGGAGTGGCTAATAAAGGAATGGGACACCGATGTTTTGAGGAATTTCTTCCTGGTGATATAAACCTGCAAAGTGAGCGTTGTGATGAACCTGAATTACGTTGAGTTGGAAGCCGTGGCTCAAGCGGATAGGAGTCAAACCATGCCTGCATATGCATCAAGGTTTGGCATTCGTAACGNAATGTGAAGAACAGGGCAGTCGAGGAAACGATTTTCAGTCGGAATTTCGGTTCAGTTACCCAAGTTCGAGGTCATTTTCGAGTAGTTTATTGTTGCATGGATTTAGCCAATTAATACACCAAAAATTCTCTTAATTCTGTATGTGATCTGTAGTGGTGCTCCGCTGCAGTTTCACGCTCTTTAACAGCATGAAATTAGTTAACAGAAAATCTAAAATTTTGGTCGGTCTTCCTATGAATTCCTTTAAAAAACAATAAATGAAGGAGTACTCGACAACCCGCATATGAAAAAATACTACCTGATCTGCTCTTTCAAGGGGTATTAAAAGTCTAGCGAAAAAGGATTGGCAACACATTCATAAAAACGTCGAAACTTCAGCGCGCATTTCCAACTTAACACCCTAATACAATTCAAAACCGCCACATTGACCGTATCCATTGCCACGAATTGGCTTTTTTTTTTTGCGAATAAACTTGATTTCACTTTGTTTATTCAGCGTTACCATCAACGTCTATGTATTGGGAAATTCGAATTTATTCAATACTCAAACACACGATACAAAGGCACTGAGACAATGGACACAGACCTCCACTGCAAAATCACGGATATGAGTGATTCATTGATATAAATGAGAAGTGAGTCAACATTGAAATCCTATTGGAGCCAGGATATGGTTTTATTTTTGAAGGAAAATCCCTTCAAAAAAGCCAATGATGAAAAATCTCTGAATTAGCAACTTCATGAATGATGCCTATGTTGCTCCTGCTATTTACAATATTCTCATGTTCATTATAACTGACATGATTCCCCATAAAGCCGAAATTTGAACTTAGCATTGGTTGTCGTTTCGTTAAAATAAGCTAATGAGACCAGGGATAGTAGTTTAGTTCTATTAAAATCAATTCCGATCATTGATCAATAGATGAAATGGACAATCGTATCTCGAGTTCCATTGAATGATGCTCAATGTATCATCCACTTTATGTAACATTGGTTCCAGTAATTTATCACAAAATGGAAGAAAAGAGTTGGAAACTAATGATTCCGTCGCAATTCCACTCTTGGAGGGACTGTGATGAAATGAAGAATTCGCGAAGCAAAAAGCAGCGTAATTCATAGTTTAAAAATGGGCATAGAGTGAACTCCAAGCTGTCATAGAAAAGGGCCGGGACCGCGACGCGGGCACTCTGGTCGTCTGCTGCACCGAGGCAGCGGGCCTGCTGGGCAGAGATGTGGAGGAAAACAGCGCTATGGTCCCGGCCCTTACCTACGACAGTTTGGAGTTCACTGTAGGTCACGTCACAAGCTGGATAAATGTGATTATCTTATTGATAATCGTCATTTTCCAGCAAGGGAAACACTCAGTGATAATGAACAGTACAAAAGAAATGCTACTGTGCTCTCTAGTCACTTGGGTAGTTGGTACACTGGTCCTTTACAGACAACTGGAATCCAAGAGCCTTGTCCACAGCAACATAACGAGCGTAGAGTTCCTCTCTCTTGTCGTTCCACGAATTTTTCTCCATGGCCGAGCAGAAAAGCATCTGTAAGTGATCTAATTGCAGTGCAGAGTGGAGGAGGTTCGGTGAGAGCTCACCCTATCGTTATCCGAGTGTGTTATGAGGTAACATGATGGAAAATGACGGGAATAGACGAATTTAACCTAGAGAATACAAACAATTATCACGGCATTTATTATCGATATTCATAAATGCTCATTAAATGGTGGCGAACTATTCACCTTTTCAGCTTCATCCTTTGTTTCTGGCTTTGTGACGATATTAACGACAACAGCACCTGTACAGAAGCACGTGTAGACGTGTAAAGCACGTGGGTGAAAAGCATCAATATCCTCAAAGGAGGCTTACTTACCAGTATCTGCAAGGATGGCTCTAATTGACTCGATCACATCGTCTTTCAAAAAATCTTCCGTGGGGCCCATCAAATCACGGATAACATTACAAGAGACGTCGAGTAGAACGATGTCGTACTTTTCTCCTAAAAATGATCTGAGAGAGAATGGTTAGAAATTTACAATATCTGAGCTTGTCTTAGCAATCACTACCATCTGCAAAAGGCTGCTGAACTTTGCTATCAACTAGTCGTGATGAAGTTTCGGGATTTGAGGGGAGCATTTCTCAGATTCTGAGAAACCGGAATTGTCCAGAGTACCTTTAGGGCCCTATGGGAGTCGTTGTGAACTCTTAAGAGAACTATGCTAGGAGACCTCACGGCTAGCGTCCATGGATCTGTTCCTTCAGTGGAAGACCGCGCGAGCAGAATGGAGCCTTGCTTCTTTGTTTTGTTTTTGTTTCCTTTCTCTTCGTGGGATTTCATGAGTTTTCCATGTTTTTTCGAGTCTCATCATCATCCTGTTCTCCTATTTCCTGGTTTTTTCACTTGCTCTTATAGCTTTTTGTGATGGAAACTCTATCTTCTCACGACAATAAAAAGAACAAAAAACAAAAAGAGCACAAAAACAACAGAAAGAACGGCAAAAAAAATCAAGAAAGATACTATTAAAGAAGACGCCAAAGAGGAACTTGCGACGGCACGATGTCGATGTGAAGGCTGGGTAATAGGAAGGAAAGCTGCCGAAAGCGACAAATATGCACAAAAAAAAACATCTGAGAGAAATATGTTAGTGCTGCAAAATAAAGGTAAGAACGATGAGAATGATCAGAGAGAGCTTGTGTGGTGTGAATCAACCCACTTCCATTTCAAAGAAGTGGCCATTTTTTTTTGGTTGACGGCGTTCGATGAGACAAAAAAAGAACCAACCTCGCTTTGCAGCATCAAGGAAGTAGTTCACTCCGTCTTCTATAATAATCCGATGTAGTGGGGTCTCTTGAAAGCCGAACCATTTTTCTGCGATTTTCTTCATCACTGGATCGATATCCACAACCGTCACGTTCAACTAAACCGGCGATTTCACACCAAAATCTCCCAAGAAATCCATCTTCGAAAACGACACAATCTTTGACTATGTCAACTATGTCACACCTTTTGATTTTTCATTGACGTCAGATAGTTGTTGATTACTCCACCTCCAAGACCAATAATTAGGACGTCTTGTTTCCTTTTCGTGTTGAATTCTAGCGCTCCACACATGAATGCTCCAACAATCATCGTACGAGCATAGATTAATCGGACAGTATCTTTCCTAATCTTCCATGTTTTCGTATTGAAATTCTCCCATGTCAATGCTGAAAAATGTGCATGTGGAATTAGAATGATAAGGGAGTGATAAAGTTTTGCTGGTTTATTTAGCAAATTTATTGTAAAGGTATGATCTTACTCGAAGGAGGTTGGATTCTCGTGTCGGATAGTGTCAGCACACCTTGAGGTCCTTTTCGTTTTAATTTTCGAAATGCCAGGATCCTGAAAGAGGCTTTGTTCCTTGAATTTGAGAGATATATGAGCATACCACTCAAAATCATCGAAAATTCCGATAACCTTACCTGCCAGAAACCTCCCCGACTCTATCAATGATCAGGAAACATGTTCGATCCATTTCACTGCAGATCTCATCAACCTAGGAATAACCACATTAAATTACAGCGGCGGTCAGTCATTGTTGCACCACAGAATACAGCCCATCCGCTCTGCCGCGTTGCGCTGGGTGGTGCGGCGCGGCAGATCAGACAAGCGGTATCCTGTGGTGCAAGAATGACCTGCCGTCAGAGTAATTAGAAGAAATTAAATTGGATAGGAACACGTGCAAAAAACCGTAGTATTTAGTAATTCTCCTTTTACTGCCACCATATAAGGAGTGAGTTGTTTCTCTTCCTTCAACTTTTTCTTACCATTTGTTTCTCAAGACTCAGCAGGAAATTCAGGTAGAATTGGAGATAAGACCATGACAAAAGTAAAGTTTCCACCAAAATGACCCAGTAATGAATCAGAGAACTGGAAAATCTTTGCAGAAACACCCTGTAAAGATCTGTATACGTACCACTCTCTCACGTGTGGCAAGCAGCTTTTCCTTGACAAGTTTCTCTGTCTTCGAGGCACCTTTTGAAGAAAGCGGTACATTTCTTGAAGGCGTCCTGGGTTTGGTGTCGGGTGGTGAGGAATGCACGGTCGACTGATCCAGAGATCCAAAGAGAAACTGCTAAAAAAAAATTGGCAGATGAGACATTCCCATATTAATGTGCTAAAACTCACATTTATTCACGTACGTTGTTCAAATTTTATATTTTTTCGGTAAAGGAACCCCCTGACTTTCTAATGTATGTACGGGAAGTAGGCCTACATTTAGTAGTACACTTCTAACGACATCAGATGTTTTCCTCTGCAGAAATTAAATTTCCGTAGCTGAAGGCTTCTGGTTTCATAGCTTTTTCATGGGAGGGTGAATGCAAACTCTTTGATTGTCAGAATCCAACTGCGAATACGTCATGTATGCACAGCTTTCAGATGCGAACGTGCTGCGTCCCCCAAATAAATCAAAGGTACACCCTTTTCCAGAAATGTTCCAAGGATAATGCATGAGGATCTATCCGTTTTCTTCTCTCGAGACTTACTAGTAGAGTAAATCGAAGGCTCGTGAAAGGGTATTTATATGATAGAGCACAGTCAGTACTTTTTTCTTCTAACCGCTTGCCCTCGTAACTCCGAACAGCTCCTATTCGTGGAACAAGGAGCGCCACGATAAGAAATTCTTTTCCAGCAGTGAGTTTCTCTCAAAAAGTAGATGCAGAAAAGAAAATGAAGGAAAGATGGTGAAAGGGAAATGTTAAAGGGAAGGAAACAAGGTCTGATGGGGTATAGGGACAGGAAAAAACTTATATTCTATATGAGGATTAAGATCCTGTAGTTCCATAACTACTGCCTCAGTATAGTTACTGCATACTAACTTATTTGTTTTGGATATGCAAAAAACAGCAGAAAATTGCAAATCAAATAAATTCATGTTCCAAATTCTTACCGCAATGAAAAATGACAGAACAAGTGTCGCAATCGACAAACTGAGTGACACAACTTTCAGCATGCCAATGTCAGATGATCGCGTTAGCTGTACGGAGTGTCGTCACATCTGTGTGCACCGGACATATTAAAGCTGCTTAAAGCACCGTATTCGTTGACACAACAGCAAAAAAAGGGCAATCAAATCTGACGCGGATATGAATTGATTCAAGTAAAACAAATTGCTCTGTACATAGCTGCAGCTCATTAAATCTGAGGCAATGGTACTTGTGGAAAAAAGTGGATACTGCTCTAATCCAAGACGTTGCTGGTTAAACGACGAAGCTTCCTTGGTAGATCATTAACGCCTAGAAAAGAACAAGAAATTGTACTTTTGAGAAGAGGCAAGTAATGTAAGGAAATGTTTAACAAGTACGGTTCTCCCTCTGGCAAATAGCAAGGGGTCGGTCTTAATTCATCACGGCCCGTCTCTCGCCGAACCTCACACTAAGCTACGGATAAAGGGTCTAAATGGATCTGTTTGAGTAAGTTACTACTATCATAACTTTTCACAGCTCATGTGTTATACAGGTATCCGAAAATGGCCTGGTTGCAGCCATTTTAGAAACTCACCAGATCTCCGATATTCGTGCTTTGAAGGAAATCATGAGTTGTTGAAGCATCATCCATATCGAAGAGGGAACATTGTTGAACATTTTTACAAAAAATGAGACTTCCAAGCCTGCATGTCATGAAATAAACAAAATAAAGCAAACTTTGAGAATCCGGACAACTTCTATAGGGGCCGGACGCAGAATCCTGTGGGTATTTGTACAGTTCATGAAGTGTTACTAGTTACGATAATAGTAGCGTCCAACATCTGTGGAAACTGTACAGCATACATTTCCCGGACGTACATCTGAGATTCATGTAGCATGGTCAGCACAAGGTAACGTCCTGTGGAACCCCATGCGAACCCAGCCCCAGAAACTGTGAAGACGACCCACTTCATGGTCCTGAAGTGGGCCTTAACCATATCATGGCGCATGGCCATCTATCTTGGAGGCTGAACCCTTACTGTGCTGCGTACTTGCAACAGGATGCTCGCACTCTTAATATGGAGAAGATCCTTTTTGATTGAAAAAAGTGGGCAAATTTTGACGTCGTGAGAAGATATCCAGGACAGATCCATCTGGCATGAGCCTCAGCCCTGCATTTTTTCCACTGTGAAAATTATGAGGTGCGACCACAAAACTGACCTCCATGCCTACTATCGTCCGTAATCTGACCGGCAACAACGTTGATCGCAATTTAGCCAGGCACCGCACGTTTTCTGGACTATCTACAGGCCGTGCCCGTAATCTGCTCAGGCAGCATCCGCATCGTGGAAAGAGCAAGTCCCGAAATTTGTTCAGGCAACACACGTAAATTGAGCTGGTACGAGCGCTAGGCCGTAAAATGTCCAGGCAATACTTGACATCGCCGATTCAATCGTAGAATTATCAGATAAACATCAGGGCTAGGATTCATGAAACTTTGACCACGTAAGCCAACTATGGTTAGCATAATTGCTTATCTTATAGACAATGCGATGTCAGGAGAAACCGTCAAAGTTGGTCTGCTAGCCTAGTTGTGCTTTCATGAACCCCAGCTCAGATCTCCCGTTCAATAGTCAGGTATACCTCTTCTCCCGGCTGCTGGCTCGGGATGTGCTCTGGCGGAGCAGATGAGTAAATCGCACCATTATTGTAACATTCACATAGTATTTGCTATGATCCCTTGACTCAGTTGCGGTAAGGTGGATCAGTTCACACTAGAAACCAACAATGGCATTTTCTATATTGAGAAATTGGTCACATTTGGGTATTTGGGTGAAGATAGCGTTGCTTGTCCTTCTATAACACGGAAGCAACACGTGCAAAATGCCTCCTCCGCTTAAACATTGAATCCTCTAACTTCCCGCCTGGATGGGTCTACTAATGAACTTTTCAAACGAATTGGTGTCATGAGAAGATAGCGGATAGTGTGGTTGGTGTTAATCATTCCCGTTCGGGAGACGTGAATCGCATTCGGCTCAATATGAGCATCGTAGAGGTGTTGAAGGGGTATGAGCCCTATACATGATTTACGACAGGTAGGCCATGAACGGAATTTTTTTTTAAATATGTAGTAGAAGGTTTTGTTGCGTAAAGTGTTCTGAAAATGTTTATAGTTGTATACACATAAGGCAAGTGACTGGCAGAATGACCTAGTCATTATGTTAACGAAAAGAAAATGCTATACACAAAGTGACAGCAGAGAAAATGTGTAAAAATGACAATGAATGACCAGCGCTTATTGAAATGCTGTGCTTTGGACGAATGTTAACATACGAACAGACAAAGAAAAATTGTAAGTAGTTGTATCTTAGAGACAAGCTTTTCCCATACACGTGGCAAAAACTGCTACCACTGTATCCGCCAAAGCGAGAACCAATGCTCCACATGCTAACCAGAACGAGTATCCAACCTGAAACAATATTTTAAAATGTTGTTAGGAGGATCTAGAAAAGATTCAATTGTGAAGAAGGGGGATGTGGCTTGGTGCCGTGAGTTTGCTCTAGGTTTACCTCACGCCCATCAGGAAAACTAGAGATTACACGTGGTGCAGACCACTGACTCCATCCACACCCAGGATTTCGCGCCTGCATTCAATACGTGAATAGCTACGATTTTCGAAGTTGGTCAACATTTGGTGGAATTCCCTTAGGAGGAAAAGGCTGAAGCAATATGAAAGTAAATTAAAAGCTATAATTAAGTCACTGCTTGGGAAAGTCCACACTTCGACCCACGGTGCAGCGGTGTATACCATCGTGATGGAAAAAGGCATGTAACCAGGTGACTCTGATTGGCGCAATCGGGCCGCCTGTCACGCCTACCTGCTTGGGCTCGTGCGGTGCCATGCGCATATGGACCATCTATTATGGGATTGACGCCGTTTGAGTTGAAGCACGTCGGCGTGACGGGTGGCTCTATTGATCCAATCAGACTTGCCCGGTCACGCCCTTTTTTCCTCAAGATGATGCACACCCCGATGCAGCAACATCTTCTGAGATGGTACTCGCTTCCTGTATGGGGAATGAAGAGGAGTTACTATTGATAAGTACAGTTAGAGTTAACAGAGTTTTTATCTGGTTTATCTCTTCGAAAAGATGCTGAGTAGTATATGAACTGATGGATAGAATTAAATGCACTAAGAGCAAAATTTTGTCATGTAGACCAGCAGGGGTGCAGTCTTTACGACTTACTAGCCGGCGGTAACACGCTAGGAGTACAGCGACCAAACTTTTGCGCTGGTATTTTGTAGAATTTTTGCTGATTGAAAGATTAGGTTTCGAACTTTCGACTTGCTAAACTTTTGACTTGCTGTTGCGCTTGGTCTGGTAGATCTTTCGAATCGTCTAGCCCTTTCAGGCTCTGAAGAAGGAGAGATATCCGAAAAGTAGGCCGTATAATAAAGATCATACCAATCTCGGGTGGCGTTGAACAAAGAAAGCTAAACGGAATTACACCTTATTTATTACTTGTCGCCTAATGCCTGTACTGGTTAGTAGTCCTAATAAGAGTCGAATCAAATAAAAAGGGCAATTATTGTAACTTTTGCTCAGGCACTCATACTGTTTATACCTGAATGCTCAGTTCTCAGATCACTCTATGTTTAGTGAGCTCGCTGTCAGTTATGGTAATCTTGTCATGTCTGTGTTATTTCCCCTTTTTTCGCAACTATGCATTCTTCTCGTTCGAATAATTCTTTCCTTACCTCTGTTTCGAATTTATCCTTGATATCGTTCCAGTTGTTAACTCCTTCTGAAACATTCACTTTATCTTCCAACAGATCCCAGGTTCGACTCTTTTGAATCTTGGCATTACTTTTCAAGTTAGTAGAATGTTAGTTATTTTAGCTGTGTCTGCCAAAATTGACAGCCTTCTTTATTCTCCGCAACGGCTAACGTTTCGGCGATATCGCCTTCGTCAGAGCCCGGCAGTCGAAGGCATACTTTAGATTATCTTCTCAAACGCCTCATCGCCTCACAGAAAACAGTTAGCAACCAGGAAGATCAAAAACAGAATGAAAAACACATAGCCCGGCTAGTGCTCACCTTCGCTGCCGTTGAGATGGTAGAGTTCAGACCGCTAATACCGGAAATTGTACTCCTATTGCCTTTTATAGTATTGCTTAACAATCTGCCATAATCGATCAGAATCGGCAAAGATTCTGATATAGGATAAGATCGTTATTAATACTAATACATTCGTCTTTCCTATTCATTTTTGGACTTTTGGTGGCCAACAGGCTTCCAGTGTTTTTCGCGCTATGATATCGGGCTCCAGCGACAAGACCGTGAATCCAATTTGGATAGCTGAGTTTTCATGACTCCCAGGCTCTGACGAAGGCGACATCGCCGAAACGTTAGCCGTTGCGGAGAATAAAGAAGGCTGACAATTTTGGCAGACACAGCTATAATAACTAACATTCCACTAACTCACTTTATCCTTCAGATACCAAAACTATTCTATGATTCGTTACGAATTCTGTTTAAAACATACCGAATGCGGACTGATTATTGATACCATAGAAGGCGACTGCTGTTCCAAGGGCGATAGTAGCCAAAAGAGAGGCTAGAGTCAATGGATGTATGAGGAACTGCTTACAACAACAAGCACACCTGAAGAAGATGATCATTCCAATGTTGAGAATAAAGAAATGAACATAGAGCTGTTCCTACCATGTAAAGCAATTCCATACCAATGCAAACGCCTCCGCCAAAGCTGCTACCACCATTGCAGCACTCACTATTTTCTCCCATGTTTGCAGATTCTGAGCAAAATGATGGAATAAGTGTTTTAATTCCCACACTGTTCCATATCATGATAGAACGAAGATGATTACCAGCCACCATTCTTCACAGTATTTTAAATTGAATCCTCCATGTGTGCCATTCGTATCTTCCCCAGGCATTTGGCACCCAAATGGGAATAATCCCATGTGACCGGGTAGGGTGCGATTGCGGATGCTACCCTCGATAGTTTCTGTGATCAGCCTCCAGTCTAAAAAAGATTTGTGGATTATTTATCGTTCATTTCTCTTCGCCTCTTTGTTGATTTCATTTGGCAACGCGGCTTACATAGATTTCTATAAGGAGAATAATGATAACCTTCCCGGTAGACTACGGGATAGCCGAAAAGTATTGGTGTCCCACTTCGGTTTTTTTTTATGTCTGAGTGTTATCTCATTCCGGTTTTTTGTATATTTGCACGTCATTCTTTTTTCATTTTATGTTATCGTTCTTTTTTCTGACATGCATGGAATTCTTGTCTAGGGACTGTGTATTGCGCATACGAGGTGTCCGGAAGCGTTGTAGCAGGCGTCGCGACTTCAAGAGACCAGCAGACACCTTATAGGCTTTTTAAAGACCTTTCCATCTTCTTATGTCATGACGGGTTTTCTCCAATAAGCCTCGGCTACCGGTAAGAACATCAACTCTCACGATGTTCACCGATGTTTCAGGATCGCGTAGTTCAATTCCGCATTGCTTGAAGACCGATAAAAGATTACTGAACTACCGTAGAACGTTATCGCTTACAAACAAATGTCAGCACTGAGTGATTATAACTGTCAATACACTAAAGTCATCTGATAATGTCTTGGTGATTTCGAAACATTTGTATGCATGGAATTAATAGCTTCCTCGATGACACTGCTTTGTCCACGACACAACAGCAGTGAACAAAAATAGTTGTCCATGAAATACCAGACACTGGAAAATTTGTTCGTATTAGTGTCGTGCACGTGATGATTATCTGATATACTCGCAGTGCTCACATATGGGCCTTGGACATACATGAATGATTAAGTACATAAAACGAATTTTGTCGGGTGATGCCATACATATCCCGGAAAATATTTGCATAGAAGTAGAACTCGTTTAAAAATTAGCGTAGAGCTCTGAAAACCTTATGATAGACTACGTCCACAATGCTTTGGAAGGGTGGATTGCTTTTCTAACACAAAGGCGACGGTTGCGAAACCACTAAGCCAGAATTGGGACACAGGATCAAGCTCGTGTTGATAAATTATCAAGAGGGGGTCGTATGGGAATGGATAAAGAAGGATCGGAAAGGGTTGTCACATTTGCCATATTTGTGCGCACATCCTACCAATCCTCCTTACTCCTAGAAGCCGACCGAAAGTCATTCTATGGGCCTACCCAACTGTGCTCTACGCCCGAGCTCCAGGTCTCCACGTTTGATTGGAAAGATTCAGCACAGGAATCACTGAAATGACGTTTAATCGATAAAAGTGGCCTTTTTACGTGTTTTTATAGGCCATATCGAATCATGAAATAGGACAACTGCAAAAAAAGAAACCATGCAGACCGAAAACCTCCGACTAATTGAAACTGGGAAAAAAATCAGCGCCTTGATAGACTAAATCTCCCGCTATTCGTGGTCATCTGCAACCCGCTGAAGAGCAGGAGTTCTAGGTGAAAATTTTTGTACGTTCGTACTGCTAGTCCTACTCGGCTCTGCGACCCGGTAAAAAGTCATTTCGTGCACTACGTGCATTATATGCCGAATCCACCCCAAGCGCACGTTATTTTACGTCGTGCAAAAATTTTGGACTCGATGGGGATCGAATCCTATTCCATGTAGATGACGAATGACGTTTCCATGGCAAATTTGAATCAAATTGCTTGAACAAGTTGCTTTCTAGCGTTCCTCTAGTGCCTGCATTTCCGTTGTCTTCGTATTACTATTGTTTTGATCCTCTTTTTAAATTCTTCTCTGGCCGCTTGTGGAACGATGGGAACGTCCAGACTTGTTCATTGCTTGGCCTTTTGTACACTTCTCTTCTTTCTATAGGCGGCGAAGCAATGAAGAACTATGTATAGGGCAATGGCGGACGCAGAAAGTGGGCGGGAGGGGGGGGGGGGGGG